>WNWK01013319.1:0-45000 GCA_009830355.1 Cherax destructor
CCTCAGAGCTGGGGCGCGTCCAAAATACAGCATGCATTACCCTCTGAACAGCAGCGTTGATTCGCTGGAACAGAAAACTAGCTGCCCTGGGATCCCTAGTTACCCTGTTGAGTCTTTTGCCCAGCTCCTTGAGGAACTTAGATGCACTCTTTTCCCATGAGCCAAGGGTCTCCGAGCCTATGGGAACAAACATATAATGATGGGCAACTGCTCCATATTTTCTAGACTTTTGGGACTCCCTGAAGCTGGCGGCTGCCCCTCCTTCCTCTGATACCTATCCCTTGGCTGATAGGTATCAGCCAAGGTAGATGCACATGTGTAGTCCCACACAACCTGCTTGCCGTCTGTCCAGGATTTTAGGGTGATACCATCTGGACGCTTCTGGCTGCCATCAGATCTGCATAGTTGGGGTGTCTCCCTTACTGCTGGGCATCCGGCTGTTGTAAGGCTCCTCTTGATAATGTTATTAACGTTATCATGTCTTGCAATCTTTCCCTCGGATTTACGGCGCACAAAACCATGGTACCCGAATCGGTCTGCTGCTTCACTGCCACAAATACACCTGTGTTCTGCGAGAATAGGGGCGGCAAGTCGAAGGGCAACACCAATGCGGATGGTCTGTGGGTCGAGGCGTGTGCCGAGGCTAGAGTTGGGAACAGCCAACAGAAAGTCCCCTGCGTGAGGAAATTATGTATGTATATATATATATATATATATATATGTCGTGCCGATTAGGTAAAACTGGTCAATTAGCAAGAACTCATCTAAAATTAAGTCCTTTCTAAAATTTTCTCTTATACGTTTAAAGATATATTTTTTTCATTTATGTTAATGTAAGAATTTATAATTTTGTACCAAGAGAAACTTTGAAAACCTACCTAACCTTATTACAACAAGCGTAATTTAATTTAGCCTAACCCAACTAAATATATTTTAGATAATATTACAATAATATAATAAACAAACACAATGAAATATATTTTTTTCGTTATGTTCAGAATGATTTTGGAGAAATTATTGCATACACAAATTTTCACTTGTCTTATATGGCAAGGTGAGCGTTGCTATTTAAGCCAAAATCGCAAGTTTTACCTAATCGGCACGACATATATATATATATATATATATATATATATATATATATATATATATATATATATATATATATATATGCATACACACATATACACACAATCACACATACAATCAGATTTACACAACAGGCCAAGTGTGTAACGACAAGCGCCTTTGACAACTGTTAGCACACATACACATCAAACTAGGCAAACATAAAGAAGATTTACAGTGAAATATGCGACAGCATATGGTAACTACGCTGTTTCTTCTCTGACACAAGACAAATAGATTCTATTTAAATTCTAATAATAATGGGCTTTGAGCAGGTTTGACAGCTAAGTGCATCGTATATTGAAATTCATGCTAAGAATAATCTAAGCTCGGGGAGTCGGGGAGAGGATTTCTCTCTCTCTCTCTCTCTCTCTCTCTCTCTCTCTCTCTCTCTCTCTCTCTCTCTCTCTCTACACACACACCCACACACACACACACACACACACACACACACACACACACACACACACACACGCACGAATATACAACAGGCCTAGTGTCTAATCGACATGTGCCTAGTGCAAAATGGTAACTAACTTGGGATTCACTACGGTAACCCACTGGAGCAGTGGTCAGCAAATACTCCATTTAGCAAGACATATTGGCTGAGGCAAATCGTGAGGAGCCTTGAAGGTGTCTGTGATTGAGAGAGGAGGGAGGGGGGAGGAGGGAGGAGGGAAGGGAGGAGGGAGGGAGAGGGAGGGAGGAGGAAGGGAGGGAGGAGGGAGGGAGGGAGGGAGGGAGGAGGAGAGGAGGGAGGGAGAGGGAGGGAGGGAAGGGAGGGAGGGAAGGGAGAGGGAGGGAGGGAGGGAAGGGAGGGAGGGAGAGGGGGAGGGAGAGGAGGAGAGAAGGGAGGGAGAGGGAGAGAGAGGGGGAGGAGAGAGAGGGAGAGGGAGGGAGGAAGAGGGAGGGGAGGGAGGGAGGGAGGGAGGAGAAGGAGAGAGAGGGAGGGAGGAGAGAGAGGGAGGGAGAGAGAGGGATGGAGAGGGAGGGAGGGAGAGGGAGGAGGGAGGGAGAGGGAGGGAGGGAGAGGGAGGGAGGGAGAGGAAGAGAGAGGGAAGGAGGGAGAGGGAGGAAGAGGGAGTTAGAGAGAGGAGGGAGGGAGGGAGGGGCGAGAGAGAGAGAGGGGGAGGGGAGGGAGGAGAGACGTGGTAAATCATCAAGTAGTCATTAATATACTGTAAATATTTAAGGTTGCAATCAGCTTGTCATTTACTATAGCAATAAAATACTCCGCTTAATTCGATAGATATATTTTTTTTTAATTTCAACTAACATAAAATACAAGTTGGATTATAATTGAAATGAAATGACGGAATTCTGCTATCACATCTGTTAAATATATTTTTTTTATGGTTCGAACTGGTCAAGGCCTCGGCCTAATGCCCAGAAATTCCACTGAGTGGCTCATCTTAGGACTAAACCCTGAAATTTTCCAAAATCTGTCTATTTATCTTTATCTCGTGAGACATGGAAGATTTTCAGGTGGGACGTTTGGTCATCATCATTAGCAGCACCACCATCACCACCATCATCATCATCACCATCACCACCACCATCACTTCGCCTCCAGCAGCAAAGGAAATTCCTGAGACAATTTAATCAAGGGAATTGTCACAACAAATTTCACCTGCGACACTCCGCTAATTACTGTAGAGTCGGAAAACGGTGAGCAAATATGAGGCAATATATATTTTTATTGGCCACCAGTCATGGAGAAAAATGTTTCTGGAAGAGAGAGAGAAAAATCTCCCAAGTACCGGATTCATCCCACTGGATTCATGAAGGGGTGTGGTCAGAGGCTGGTGAAGAGCTCCTGATCCAAGGATGTGTAACTACCTTTTGGTCGATCGTCAGTAAAGTAACTCCTAAGGTTCTGTCCTTAACTGCTACGAAGTCCCTCCCTCAGGCTTCAGTTTTGTTGTCAGTTTCAGAGTGTTTGTTCCGAGTGTTCTCTCTCTTTTTTTTTTTTTTCTCTCTCTCTCTCTCTACCATTTGATCCTTACTCTAACACGAGGTAAAAAGGGTTTTGATTTTTTGTCGTTACCTCGAAAAATGATTTAATACTTCATGCGAGGTGGGTAAAAAAATAATTGTAACAACCGCAAAATTTCTAGATTTACAATCAAATTAAATTTCTGTATTGGAAGCAGTGTTACGACGACCGTTCCCAACCAGAGATCAGCAAACTTTGCATAGATGCAGTGAGACTTAAGTAACGTTCATAACTAATTGGGTGTTAGTCAACTGGTGTGGGTCGCATCCTGGAACACTGACCTAATTTCCCCGAAATGCTCAGCATAACAAGCGGCTTTCTATATAGTAGTATGCCATTGGTGTCAGCTAGGACTGTATACCTTGTACATGTACTTGTAGAAAATAAAGATATTAAATATTAAAAAAAAAATACAGTTGGTGGAGGAAAATTTGGATAATGAAGAAGTGACTTTGTACACACACACACACACACACACACACACACACACACACACACACACACACACACACACACACACACACACACACACACACAACAGTGTCATTATAAACAAACAGTGACATTAACGACACACGTTGAGTGACATTATACATACATTCACAAAGTGGATGAACACACACACGGGGAATAACAATACACACACAGGAACTAACAACATACACTGACACAGAGTAACATCAAACACACATAGGTAGTAGCAACATGCACACACGCGGACAGTTTATTGGTTTACTGGATTAAAAACCTGCCCACCAAACAAGGGTCACAAAGGGTACACGAAAACTGTTCATCACCAGTCAAGAATACTGTAGAACCCCCGTATCCGCGGGGGATAAGTTCCAAGACCTACCGCGGATAGAAGCGAACCCTACATTTAAGTAATTTTTCGTTTACATACCTGTGATAAAGTTTACTTGTTAAATTAAATCGAGAATTAGTACTTTTTTACTGATGGGAAGCCCTTTACGACTTACCTTAGGCTTTGGAGAAGTGTCACCACCACTATCTTTGTACTTTAGTGGCATTATTAAGCAAAATTAAGGGTTATTTTCGGGCCAGGGTAAACAACCAATAAATGAAACAGCGGAAACTGGACCCGCGGATACGGCGGTCCTACTGTACTTTAGTTTTTAAATAGGGATAAAAATAGGGGACGCTCTCTGCGTACACGTACGCAGAGAGCGTCCCCTACCTCCACCCTTTATAATGAAAAAACATATCCACTAATTAAATAATTCTTCAGAATAGTACCGCAATAATAAACAAATCAATGTTCAACAAATTCATGCTTTAATTTCTATAATTTTTGGCCAACCTATGACATAAAAAATAATTATAAAAGGAATTTTTGTGCTTGTTTTTCACACACTTTATGCCTTGGGTAATGGTAGAAGTAATTACAAATAAATAATCCAGATTATATGCACGGCTGGCCATATATAAATTTTATTGCAACATGGCGGCCTTTAATGTTTTCTATGGGATGCGTTTACTGCGGCAGGAATATTATATGTGAGTGATGCTCTCTTATTATTTATATATATATATATATATATATATATATATATATATATATATATATATATAATATATATATATATATATATATATATATATATATATATATATATATATATATAAGAGAGAGAGAGAGAGAGAGAGAGATGAACGCTAAGCATAACACTAAGAGTGCAATGATAATAGTGCTGCTACTACTACTACTACTGCTGCTACTACTACTACTGGTACTGTACTACTACTATTACTACTACTGCTCCTACTACTACTACTTCTGCTGCTGCTACTAGTACTACTACTACAACTACTACTACTAATAATAATAATAATAAAGTGAAGACCATGAGAGGACAAAGCAAGGCACATAGCTCGTGGGTAAATCCTCTTTTTGATCCGGTGGAGCGAGTGGAAAGTGATGTCCTGTGGTGGTGTGCCTGCTGGTGGTGCGCTTGGCGGTGATGCGCCAGGCGGTGGTGCGCCAGGCGGTGGTGCGCCAGGCGGTGGTGAGTCTGGCGTAATACAAAAATAAGTCCCGTACCATGAAAGAAAATCGTAATTACATGGTCGACAACTCACAAATATTTTCTGATTACGGCTGTACAACACCGACAGGTTGATGCACAGCACACATGTGCAACGCCTGGTGTAACATGTGCAACACGCAGGTGTTGCACATGTCTTATTCACCAGCATAAAAGTAATTTTAGTATCCGCATTTAATGCGTAGTTGTGACACACGGGGCGTGAGTTTCATATTAAATATTGTGAGGACATATCAACATTGTGCTGCTGCACTACTCTGCATGGATGGTTACACGGTGGGAACTGTACGTGCCAGTTACATGGTGGGAACTGTACGTGCCAGTTACATGGTGGGAACTGTACGTGCCAGTTACATGGTGGGAACTGTACGTGCCAGTTACATGGTGGGAACACTCACAGTCTACCTAAAATTCTGCTTCATACTGAAAAGTCTTGTTTTTAATATTACTCTCTGATGCATGTTGGTCTGCCTCACTCTAATACTACAAGGACTCACAATCACCAAACTTCCATTACCAGGGATTCGCTTATGAGAACTATAAGGTAATCTCAGACGCTGAATACCTGCAGTTCAATCCTGACAGTCACTATTTAAAACTTACCAATGCTCATAACAACCTATTACTTAGCATTAAAAAGTGCATACTCTTTCATACCTAGATCTGAGTAATTACGAGAATGCTCATAAATCCTCTTGAGAGTTTCCTTGAATTTTGCATAAGGTGTAAGACTGCAATTCTGGAAGATATTATGGGAGGAAATAATGTTTGTTTATGGACGTAGTGAGTACTGTTTTGGTAGGCAGAGAGAGGTTGTTCCTTTCGCCCTGGCACTTGGTCGTCAGGAGAGGTTGTTTCTCCTCTGTCTGAGACTTAGTAGAGATTATTTCCTTCACTTAGAGACTTGCTCGTCAGAGAGAGTTTACTTCTTCGTACATATACTTCGCTGCCAGAGAGATGTTACTTACTCGTTCAAAGACTTTCTCGTTAGAGAAAGTCCGCACCACCCAGGGTGGTTCCTGTGTTACAGTACTACTACCCTGCGGGAGGTGACACCAGCAGCAAGCCCGACTCAGTCACACGTTCTCACGTTTCACACAGGACAAAGGTGGCATTGAACCACAACAAACTTTGTCAGTTGCTGGAATTCGCTCAAAGATATCCCTCGCCTTAGTCGTCATCGTCGTCGTGGTCGCCATTGTTGTTGATTTTGAGATCAAGGTCGTTCTGGAGGCTTGGGTGAGCAGAACCCCCTCTCTCTCTCTCTCTCTCTCTCTCTCTCTCTCTCTCTCTCTCTCTCTCTCTCTCTCTCGGGCACCTGCAGAGCGGAGTCAAGATGCGTCTCGGCTGTTATTTCTGCTATAGCTTCGCCAGTTAATTGGAGGGAAGGAGAGGCGACAAACCCCTAGACAAAGGACACACACACACACACACACACACACACACACACACCGGTGGCCCAGTGGTAAAGCTCTTGCTTCACGCACGGAGGGGCCGGGTTCAATTCCCGGTGGGGCAGAAACATTTCGAAGTGTTTCCTTACACACACATACACACACATACATACAACAGGCCTAGTGTCTAATTGACATGTGCCTAGGACAAAATGGTAACTAACTAACACACACACACACACACACACACACACATTCAGACAAGAGGAGTCGTTTTCCATCGGTCAGACGTGAAGGGAGTCTCATAGAAAACTTTTCGCAGCGAGGATTAATCTTACGTCGTGTTCATTTTCTAAAATTTAGGCCAGCAACCATTCACACTTTTAGACCAAACCACCAACACGCAAGACCAGTTTATTTTATGTTTCCCTAGAAATGTAGTGTGAATAATTTGACCTCCAGCCTCCGAGCTCTGACCTCGTATGATGTAAATGAGATCAGCCTCGCACTGCTTCACATTATTGCGCTATCCTTGATTAAATCTACATAATGTGTCACTAATGTATGCCTACAAAATGTATGTGTGCTCAAAACCCTTGTACAAATATGCCCTACTGTTTGTAAAATCACAATCACATTTACTGAAATGGGCTTATTCAATTAAGCTGAAAATTTTGTCAAAATGAACACCTTAATTTTTTATAAAACAAATTTCACTGTTACTTATTTGCGTCTTAAAGTTCCATTTGTGTCCTCTATATCTAGATCTCCAGCTACTTATTTACGTCTTAAAGTCCCATTTGTGACCTCTATATCTAGATCTCCAGCTACTTATTTACGTCTTAAAGTTCCATTTGTGCCCTCTATATCTAGATCTCCAGCTTTCAGACAATCTTTATTCTATCAGCTCCTCTGATAAAATATTAGTTATTTCATAGTTATTTTTTACCTATATATTCGTTATGCTCAGTCTTCTTAGCCTTTCCGCGTAGGTGTGTCCTTTCAGCTCAGGGATCAGTCATGCTGTGAATCTCTTTATTTGGTTGATTAGGTTTGGGCCTCATGCAGGCACTGCGTATTCTGTGGTAAGTCTGACACGTGTGATATAGAGTTGTAGTGTCCTGACTGATTATTTCCTAGAGAAACTGAGTCATTCTCACGTTTACTTGACCCACTTATGTCGCAGATAATATTCTCGAATGATGTGCTCGGTGTTTTTATTACCCCAATGTCTATTCGATTTTGCAACCTCTATCCTCCAAGCCTTTATTTACACCGTCTTCAGTATTCATTCACCTTCCATGATTATTATAATTTCGCACTTGTCGGTGCTGACTTCATTTAACTATTTATCTGACTATCATTGTAGTCTGACCAAGTCGTCTTGTAGTCTATCCATATCTTGACTTCTTTTCGTTCGCTGTCGAAGAACAAAATATAACCTCTCATCTTCTTAGTCATTAAGTATAGGAAGATGAGCACTCGTCTCAGCACTGACCCTTGTGGCATCCCATTTGTCACCTTTGCCAGTCCTAATGTGTCCTCTTTCATTTTTTTTTTTATTTTTTATAATTTATTCAAATGCATTTAACTGGTCGGGATTTACCATCAATCTCAGGACTTAAATCTGCCTGCTGAAACGCCTATCAACAGAATTTTGAATAAAAAGTAGGATCAAGATTGCCATAAAAACTATCTTCACTGCATATTAGTTTTTTTTTTTTTTTTGGCCTAATTTTTTGATGTTTTGGATGTTTCTTCATCATTTATCGGAAAATAGAATTCCAAATCAAGCTGAGTCTTCTTGATTCTAAAGACGATTTTTTTTTCCTAATTTCCGATATAAACGAAGCGTTGACTTGAAATCCTTTAAAGCGTATTCTGATTTTAGATGAAGAAATATCTGAAACATCAACTGCTAATAGAATTTAGGATTTTTAGCTTTACTGGGGATCCACTGAACGCCAAGTGTGAAAATATACACATGGCTACATATTACTGGCATGTAGTCAGAGCGCTGGCCAATCAGAAACTGAGAAAGTCGCTCAGACCTCTTGTCTTTGACTGGTAAAAAGTATCATCACACAGAGGAAAAAGACCGAGTATTGATTATTCTATGACATTTGTTTTTGCCACGATGTCATTGTAATTTTACCTTGTAGCAGCTAGGTCGTTGGAACGTGCCTCTGGAGTCATGGAAACAGAAATATTTTTCGACTGCAAGAGGTTCTACCAATATTTCATTATTGCAGCCTCCCTTCCTCACTCCATCTGCCTCCTCTAACTGAGCTTGAGTCTGAAAAAAAAATCCTAATAGCACGAGGTTCAATTTATTTTAGTGCCGCCTGTAGAGCCAGATCGTCAGTAACTACTAAATGCAGTCGTCGGGAGGAGAAGAAAACTCTTAGACACAACGTATCTTGAAGAAGCAGAACTGCTGAACGGAACTTAAAAAATCAATTAATCTTCAGTGATCACAACCGCAAGGACCTGGGATCCATTCTTGGGCTGGCTGTGACGTACAGGGCAACTCTTTTGGCACCTGCTGCTCCTGTTCAATAACATTGCAATTAAACACATGCAGTTATCTCATTGTTAAAGAACACGTCTGGGTGCGTCTAACATCTATTATTGTTTTATTTATAATTTGAAAAGTTGCTGATGTTCTCCGCACCATAATGAAGAGTCAGAAGAAAACGGCAGAGAAATGTCAGCAATTAAAAAAAATATACATATCCAGAGTCGCTTTTTATCGAGGCCAAAGCTTCTCTGAGTCTTCCTTTCACAAAGTTGCCTGGACACTGGACATACTGAAAAGAGCAAAAGAAGCTCATTGATGCGCAGTATGATTTTGTATTCAATACGACGTTCCTAATAGAAAATATCCAACATAAATACAATGATATATATATATATATATATATATATATATATATATATATATATATATATATATATATATATATATATATATATATATATATATATATATATTATCTGTCAGTCCACAGCAGGATTCGAAGCTACACACACTGCATCAAAATACGTAGTACTCTGCCATACCGCATGATCTGGGATGTACAGTTAGGGCAAATACATTTGGAAGCAGCTTATTTTTCCAATGGTAACCATGGTTTATATGCATCATATGCTTTGCTGCAAAGACTTGTCAAAACAACATATGTCACCTGATGAGAATTCATCGATATGGTTACATGTGTTGCCTTTCGAAAAACATCGGCAGTGCCTGGAGTTGCTATTTCAGCTTCAGCAATTTGCTGATGACTATCCAGAACCTTGTAGGTTACCAAGAGATATTAAGATCTACTTTTCTAAGTAGTATCTTAATATTATGAGGGTTTTCATCACTGCGCACACTAGCTGGTCTTCAGTGACAACAGACATCTGCCATGTGCTCTTGATAATCAACTGCATAGCATATAAGACCATTGCTGGGTCATTTGATGAGTCTTTTAAAAGGGGGAAAGAGACCAGTAAGGCAAGAGACGACTTCAGTAGCATGGACGCCATGATGGGTAGATCATGTGGTGAAACAATCTTCATTCTCATCCTTTTGTTCTTCAAGCAGAGAGACACCCTTTTTTTTTGCCCATGATGGTAAGTCTTTAAAAAAAGAGGATGATAAAGAATCACACCAAATACTTGAAGTTATATTGGTACAACAGTACTGACACTACCTACAGTCTATCAGTATGGGAAAGGTGGACCTGCATGACGTAACTGACATAATCTTTACCAACGCTAACAAAGCCTATCTTAACAAACCATTACCAAACAAAAATATCCATTCTAATCCTCGTTTAAAATGCTATATAAATTTTGCTTTAAAGTACTTTTCAATATACACGTATGTATGCTCGTGACTGGAATGAAAATGCTCATTATCACAAATTTTTCAAGAATTTGTAGGATAAAAAAAAAATAGCTCAAGTACGTTTATCAATAAAAATATATGCAAAATCTGATTCCTCGTGACTTAAAACTTATAGAATGAGGAATCATTCATGTCATTATCTTACCTGGTTGTGAAGATATCTGAGACAGTGGGAGTGTGTCTGCTTCAAAGGCGTGTTGGGTTTCACGCCGTGTGAACCACAACTCAGGTTTACTCCATGCATTCACTAGATCAGTCTCACTCTGTGTTTCAGTACACTAAACTTTCTTTCAGTCCAGGGAATGTACTCTCCAACTGACTTACCTTCTGCTTGGTTATTGTTACTATCTCTACAGCTCACCTCACCACTACCACCACCTATCCTGTACTCCTCCAGAGCACTCATACACCCATCTTACTTATTACTTCAACACCCCTATACTCTCCACAACAACTACAACTACCACCCGAAGATCACCACCACCATTATGCTCGCAACAACCACAAGCTCCACTACCACCATCACATTCACCATCTTCAACACCAAAATACTACCCTCACCACTACCACAATCTCATCACCACCATCGCCCCCATCACCAACACAACTACCACCAACGCTACCACTCAACATCAACCACCACCATCAACCAGCTTAGTATAGTGACTCCTACTTGAGACTCTCATGTCCAGGTCTTCAATGTCGAAAGTTTAATTGAAAAACTGATGCACTGGAATTTTCCCGAAAAAACTTTCAATGTGGGAATGAGCATTGATTACTGAGCCAGCTTCATTTTTCTTAGAATGTTGAGGTCGTGTGTGTGTGTGTGTGTGTGTGTGTGTGTGTGTGTGTGTGTGTGTACTCACCTAATTCTACTCATCTAATTGTGGTTGCAGGGGCCGATTCATAGCTCCTGGCCCTGCTTCTTCACTGATCGCTACTAGGTCCACTCTCTCCCTGCTCCATGAGCTTTATCATACCTCTTTTTTATAGCTATGTATGATACCTGCCTCCACTACCTCCCTTTCCAGACTATTCCACTTCCTGACAACTCTGTGACTGAAGAAATACTTCCTAACATCCCTGTGACTCACCTGAGTCTTCAACTTCCAATTATGACCCCTTGTTTCTGTGTACCATCTCTGGAACATTACGTGTCACTGTAAGACTGCGAACATTTGTGTGCGTTTATGAGATGTCTATATTTGGGACATGGATGCCACGTATACAAGTCTTCATTTGCGTTAAGTCATGAATACCCAAGTAGCAGATACCAATTAACGCCATTATTGCGACTAGACGCACTCTTGCGGCAACACAGGAAATCTCATCATCCATTTCACCACACGTTCTAAGCAAGAAATCGGCCGTTTTCTTTAAATCAAGATTGATGGGGGGAGGTAAAATTCGGAGCAAGGCAGCTTGCCAGTATTTTGTGTCAGGGAAGAAAGAGAAGGAAGAACTTGTCTCTCCAGCCTCACGAGCAGCCCATTAAAGTGTCTGTAAGTTTGTCGGGGTCATCTTGTTAGAGCGGGTGTCGGCAGGCAAAATATTTAATTTGGGAATTTCTTTATCCTTTGCGTAAGAAGTCTGGAGTATAATACAATTTTTTTTTTTTTTGGTGAGGAGAGGCCCTTTTTTTTTAGGTGATGTAGATCTGTACGTTAATTGGATTTAAAGCCTATCAACTACACGAGAGTTGTTAATGGTGAATGCAACCTGAACACCACTCAAGGATACTTTAATTCTTAAAATAGGGATTGAAGTAAATTCTCATGGTATATACAACATACATCTCTTGGTGTGTATAACCCTGAAGGAGGTAATGCAGTTACTTGGTCATGTTCAATATACAAATATCCCGAAAATAAGAGAGGGGAACTTACGACGACGTTTTGGTCCGACTTGGACCAAAACGAATAGGCAAGTTTTACCTATTCGGCACGACACACACTAGCAGATCTGGCTTATTCGGTTAAGTGAACCTTGAGTTTAGCAACTGAACAAGGCAGTCGCTTGGTGAATCTTCGTCGATTGGCGAATTTCTATAAGGAATTGACTGTTTATACAACAATCTTTATCTCATATTATTCCCTTAAAGTTAAAATTATTCCGTCTCGGTAAGTTTTAGTTATACAGAAAAGTGTTGTTAAATAGAACCCCAGTTTTCTTGTGTTTAGGGAGCGGTGTGGAGGGTTTTTAAGGTCTTCACCATCTTGGCACACATTACTGTGAGCAGAGTCATGATCTCACTGCTGCCACGCTCAGGTCTTGACCTCACTGCTGCCACGCTCAGGTCATTATCTCACTGCTGCCACGCTCAGGTCATGACCTCACTGCTGCCACGCTCAGGTCATTATCTCACTGCTGCCACACTCAGGTCTTGACCTCACTGCTGCCACGCTCAGGTCATTATCTCACTGCTGCCACACTCAGGTCTTGACCTCACTGCTGCCACGCTCAGGTCATGATCTCACTGCTGCCACGCTCAGGTCTTGACCTCACTGCTGCCACGCTCAGGTCATTATCTCACTGCTGCCACGCTCAGGTCATGACCTCACTGCTGCCACGCTCAGGTCATTATCTCACTGCTGCCACACTCAGGTCTTGACCTCACTGCTGCCACGCTCAGGTCATTATCTCACTGCTGCCACACTCAGGTCTTGACCTCACTGCTGCCACGCTCAGGTCATTATCTCACTGCTGCCACACTCAGGTCTTGACCTCACTGCTGCCACGCTCAGGTCATGATCTCACTGCTGCCACGCTTAGGTCATGACCTCACTGCTGCCACGCTCAGGTTATGACCTCACTGCTGCCACACTCAGGTCTTGACCTCACTGCTGCTACGCTCAGGTTATGACCTCACTGCTGCCACACTCAGGTTATGACCTCACTGCTGCCACACTCAGGTCATGATCTCACTGCTGCCACGCTCAGGTCATGACCTCACTGCTGCCACGCTCAGGTTATGACCTCACTGCTGCCATGCTCAGGTCTTGACCTCACTGCTGCCACGCTCGGATCATGACCTCACTGCTGCCACATTCAGGTCATGACCTTACAGCTGCAGCCAGAGTTAACAAACACACGCACACACACACACACACACACACACACACACACACACACACACGACGATGCTTTTTACCAAATTTGCAACTGCACGAAGTATTTCTTCACTTATCTCTCGTAACTAGTAGTAGTGCCCAGTATCACTGGCGCCGCGCTGGACCCATGTCGTACTCTAAGAAGTTTGTGAAATATAGAGTTCTCTCCCTCCCTTCCCCCCTCCGTCAGTTCGCCCCTCCATCCCTCCCTGTATTCTTCCCGCCCTCCCTCCCGCAATCTTCTCAAGCATTTGATAGATCTACTTACAAAATAGACATTAATTAAAAATGACCTGAAAAGTGCTCAGGACAAAGGCTTCCGTATTTAATTTTACGCGGATAACTTCCCGCATAGTAATCAGTTATCACTTAATACTGCTTGTAACAGGCAGGTGGTGCAACTACAACTGTCCATCCCTCCTATCCATTGTTAAAACCATCCAGCTGAAATATATCAGCTCTGGAAGACAAGAAAACACAGATTCCCAAACACATGGAAGCGCTAATATCAAGCATAATGATTTGTTTCGTTCATAAACTTGTGTTTACGGAGGCACCATCGGCTGTATAGTGAGGCACAGTGACTGCCAGAGTCAAGCAGGGAGATCGTGACTTGTGGCAGGTGCGTTCTACCGCAAGCGAGCCTCTCGTCCCTGCTTATTCTACGTGTAAACTGTGAAAAACAGAAGGCACACGACCTTTACCATTACATAGCTGAGTGTCCAGTTGTCAGTGACTTTCGCCCTGGGGGAATGGTGTACAACTATGGCTGAAGACATACTTCCTAACATCCCTGTAGCTCATCTGAGTCTTCAACTACCAATTGTGACCCCTAGTTGTTGTGTTCCATCTCTGGAACATTCTGTCTCTGTCCACCTTTTCGATTTATCTAAGTATGTCGTTATCATGTCCCCCCTTGTCCCCGTGTGTGTGTGTACTCTCCTAATTGTGGTTGCAGATACGTGTGTGTGTGTGTGTGTGTGTGTGTGTGTGTGTGTGTATGTGTACTCACCTAATTGTGGTTGCAGGTACGTGTGTGTGTGTGTGTGTGTGTGTTTACATAAGAAATATGAGGATGAAAATGTTTAGCTCAAGATCTTTCGCAGTCTCGTGCGTCGTCTGGAACTATGCAATGTTGCAAGACTATCAACAAAGATGAAGGGAAAGTTCTCTCAGAGGCAAGCTAGAATACAATACAATACAGTACAATATAATACAATATACTTCACTCGAATACAATGTAATGTTATGTAGCACATTACAATAAGAAATACAATGCAATAATATGATACAATACAGTATTACAATACTACGTAGTGCAATACAAATCAGTACAACACAATTCGCTCTAGTATAAAGCGATTTAGACATATATATGACACAATACTATGAAATACAGTGCAATTATAGCGAGGACACTGTAGGCTCTTGCTCTACGTGGCGGCAGAGATCCATTTAAACAGTCTCCACTGGCTCAGCGCCGAGGGCAAAAACCAGCTGAGAACTACTTAGTGCAGCAAGCCATTTATATTTTTCTCTCAACAAGACGATGTCTTTAAAGCACATCCAAGTTAGGGCAATGTTGGAGGGAGACTTGATGTGTAGTTTTTTTTTTTTTTTGGTACTCCATGCTGACTTTAAGCTTACTTTGACCCGCTAGCACGGCATTAAAGATTGATTGTTTATGTTTGGTTGGTTAGTTGTTGGTTGGTTAGTTGTTGGTTGGTTAGTTGTTGGTTGGGTTGGTTGTTTGGTTGGATGGTTAGTTTGATGGTTGGTTGGTTGGCTTTGTTTGTTGGTTGGGTGGTTGTTTGGTTGGGTGGTTGTTTGGTTGGTTGGATGGGTGGTTGGTTGGTTTATTAGACTTTAAAACAATCGACTACACGAGGATCAGTAAGACAACTCATCTCCTCACTATCAGTCAAGAACACTTTATTCTCTAAAGTAGGAATTAAAATACACTCTTGGCATGTTCTCTCTGAGAGACATAGAACTCTCGGTGTACATACCTTGTTATTGGTTTATTCCTCAGGAAAAGTCATCTTACACGGGTCGGTACCATGAGATGTAATCAATTTAGTGGTGCCGACATTATGGCCGGGGTGCGGTGAATCGATGGTGTCTCAGCACACACGTGAAGGTGTGGCAACTTTGTGTGTGTGTGTGTGTGTGTGTGTGTGTGTGTGTGCGTGTGTGTGTGTGCTCTCACCTATTTGTGGATGCAGGAGTCGAGACTCGGCTCCTGGCCCCGCCTCTTCACTGATCGCTACTAGGTCCTCTCTCTCCCTGCTCCATGAGCTTTATCATAACTCGTCTTAAAGCTATGTATGGTTCCTGCCTCCACTACCTCACTTTCCACACTATTCCACTTCCTGACAACTCTGTGACTGAAGAAATACTTCCTAACATCCCTTTGACTCGTAGGAGTCTCCAACTTTCAATTGTGACCCCTTGTTTCTTTGTCCCATCTTTGGAACATCCTGTCTCTGTCCACCTCATCTATTCCTCGCAGTATTTTGTATGTCGTTATCATGTCTTCCCTAACCCTCCTGTCCTCCAGTGTCGTCAGGCCGATTTCCCTTAACCTTTCTTCGTGTGGGTTCCAAATTGGTGTTGCATACTCCAGTATGGGCCTGACGCACACGGTGTACAGTCTCTTAAACGATTCCTTACTGAGGTATCGGAACGCTATTCTCAGGTTTGCCAGGCGCCCATATGCTGCAGCAGTTATCTGGGTGATGTGTGCTTCCGGAGATGTGCTCGGTATTATACTCACCCCAAGATCTTTCTTTCTGAGTGAGGTTTACAGTCTTTGGCCACCTAGCCTATACTCTGCCTGCGGTCTTTTTTGCCCTTCCCCGATCTTCATGACTTTCCATTTGGCGGGGTTTAATTCGAGTAGCCAGTTGCTGGACCACGTGTCCAGCCTGTCCAGGTGTCTTTGTAGTCCTGCCTGATCCTCATCTGATTTAATTCTTCTCATTAACTTCACATCATCTGCAAACAGGGACACTTCTGAGTCTATCTCCTCCGTCATGTCATTCACATATACCAAAAACAGCACTGGTCCTAGGACTGACCCCTGTGGAACCCCGCTCGTCACAGGCGCCCATTGTGATACCTCATCTCGAACCATGACTTGGTGTTGCCTCCCTGTCAGGTATTCTCTGATCCATTGCAGTACCCTTCCTGTTATATGTGCCTGATCCTCTAGCTACTGCACTAATCTCTTGTGAGGAACTGTGTCGAAGGCCTTCTTGCAGTCCAAGAAAATGCAGTCAACCCACCCCTCTCTCTTGTGTCTTACTTCTGTTACCTTGTCATAAAACTCCAGAAGATTTGTGACACAGGATTTGCCTTCCATGAATCCGTGCTGGTTGTCATTTATAATCTTGTTCCGTTCCAAGTGCTCTACCACTCTCCTCCTGATAATCTTCTCCATGACTTTGCATACTATACACGTCAGTGACACTGGTCTATAATTTGGTGCCTCGTTTCTGTCTCATTTCTTAAAAATAGGAACTACATTTGCCGTCTTCTATACCTCAGGTAGTTGCCCAGTTTCAAGGGATGTGTTGAAGATTGTGGTTAGTGGCACACACAGCGTCTCTGCTCCCTCTCTAAGGACCCACGGGGAGATGTCCGGTCCCATCACCTTTGAGGTATCAAGGTCACTTAGCTTCTTCACCTCCTCCTCAGTTGTATGTATGTCATTCAACACTAGATGGTATATTCCTTGTTGGAGTCCCCCTCTGTTCTGTCTTCCCAGAGTCCTTCCTGTCTCCACAGTAAATACTTCCTTAAATCTCGTGTTGTGCTCCTTACATACCTCTTGATCGTTTCTTGTGAGTTCCCCACCTTCTTTCCTCAGCCTGATTACCTGGTCTTTGACTATTGTCTTCCTCCTAATGTGGCTACACAGCAGTTTTGGGTCAGTCTTGACTTTCGATGTTATATTGTTTTTGTACTGTCGCTGGGCCTCCCTCCTTATCTGTACATACTCGTTTCTGGCTCTTCGACTAATCTCCTTATTTTCATGGGTCCTTTGCTTTCTATACTTTTTCCATTCCCTAGTGCTCTTAGTTTTTGCCTCCCTACACCTTCAGGTAAACCAAGGGCTCGTTCTGGTCTTCCCATTATTTCTGTTGCCCTTGGGAACAAACCTTTCCTCTGTCTCCTTGCATTTTGTTATGTATTCCATCATTTCGTTTACTGACTTTCCTACCAATTCCCTGTCCCACTGAACCTCCTGCAAGAAGTTCCTCATACCTGTGTAGTCTTCCCTTTTATAGTTTGCATTTTCCCATTCAACTCCTGTTACCCTTTCCACTTGTAACTCTACTATGTATTCAAAGCACAGAACCACATGATCACTAGCTCCAAGGGGCCTCTCGTATGTGATGTTCTCAATGTCTGAACTGTTCAGGGTGAACACGACAGTGAGTGTGTATGTGTGTGTGTGTGTGTGTGTGTATTTGTGTGTGTACTCCATTGTTGGAACTCCATTTCTAGATTGAGTGTACCGTATGTACTCTGGCCGGACAAGGAACGCTTAATGATCATTCTCCCTCAAAGAATCAGCATTTTGGGAAAGCCTTTTCATCTCTACACTATCAATTGGGAACTTCAAAGATGAGTATTCATCTCAGACATGACCTCATCAAATGCTCTGCAGCAACACCAACGTGGATGAAGTGAATGAGCCACGCTGATGGCTGCTCAGTGGTAGCAGAGGAACCATGGAACTTGTACAGTTGTCACCGTGTGATGACTGCTGCAACACACTCTACACAACCTATGAGGAGACCATCTGGAAGAGCAACATCAAGAATTCCCCTGACGTTACTTACTATTTAAGGACACATCTGATAAGGAAAGGAAAAAGTTAGGGAAAAGACTCGTAATGCATTGGATGACAGAGTCTCCAGCCTCAGGGGTGTGATCCTAGCAAGACGGTGCCCTGCAACCTGCTGTCTTCCTCACATGTAAACGATGGTGATGATGATGATGATGATAATGATGGTAATGATGGTCATCATAAGTCACTTCATACGGACGCACAAGAGTCATCCCACAGTGTCGATGATGGACTTCCTTTATATCTCACAATGTTATTTTCATACTTTTGATATTTATTACCAATTACTAGGTAATCCATATTTGAGTGTGATTTTAGTGAGTAACGACCAACGGCAATAAAAAAAAATAACATTTGTTGGGTAGCATTCATCAAAATATATCCTAACTTACGATACTAGGCCCTGCAATCTACACATCAGAAATAAGCAGAACTTGACAGTCATCATTATGC
This sequence comes from Cherax destructor, assembly GCA_009830355.1. Taxonomy (NCBI): domain Eukaryota; kingdom Metazoa; phylum Arthropoda; class Malacostraca; order Decapoda; family Parastacidae; genus Cherax; species Cherax destructor. The sequence continues at coordinate 18,898 of WNWK01013319.1, forward strand.
TGACTGCATAGGCCTAAGTAAAAAAAGAAAATATTTTGACATGTTTGAAATATGTCTGGGGGGAAATATAGACCATTTACCTGGGAGACACAGAGTTACAAACAAAAGGCAAATTGTCTATCGACAAGTGCCTTTGATAACTTGTAACTAAAACATACAACACAAAAAAAAAAGGTAAAGTGTCTATCGACAAGTGCCTTTGACAACTTGTACAAGTAACTAGCCTAAGCTTACCTAAAAAAAAAAAAATAGAGTCCGGTTCCTCGATTTGGTAGCCGAAGATTGTCAGGCTGATGGCAGTGGCCGTGACGAGCCACGTCAGCAGAGCCACAACCGGCTTACCAGTGCAGATCTGTCTTATATATACTGCTTATGAACCCCTCACCTTGGGCGCATCGCTAGGTACATTTGGGTATCGTGACGTTCCGAGATTGGCGGACCGGAGGAGCGAGTCTCCACAGCTCTATGCGCTGAATAACTACATATAATAATAATAATTATTATTATTATTATTATTATTATTATTATTATTATTATATAATAGTAATTATTATAATTATTATTGTTGTAATGTACCCTTTCTGAGCCTCCCCCACTTGCTGGAACATAGGTGCAGGTGGACACATTGTGCTTCAACATGTCCACTTTAGTGCTGTGGTGCCAGGATTAAATTGACAAAATGCATGATTAATTCTGGGCGTCGTTTGGATTTGGATTTGGATTCAGCAAAGCCGATGACACTTAACTGAGGTAGATGAACGCGGGGTTGTTAGTGTTTAGCTGTAATTAAGTCGATAACACCTGAGGTGATCAGCTTTGTGTGTGTGTGTGTACATGTGTGTGTGTGTGTGTGTGTACATCCGTCCCTACATGATTACATTTTGCCGCTGAAGCGGCTAGTTTATCGTGCACTTCATATCCATTCTGTGGACGGTAGCGCAAGAGCATATGGATGCACAAAATGCATAGCAGCTAGGCCCCAAAAAGGGTTAAAAGGAATACATTTGGATTTATATTTACAATTGACTTATCTGTTGCAAGCAAATTTAAGATATTTGCTTAATATGTCTTATTTCCACTTAATAAGACACCCTGAAATATCACATTGGTTATTATATTGTCTGTCTTTATATTCCACAATAAGTGAACAGTTAAGCACAGTCTGTGCACATTGCAAGTTGCTCCATTAACATGCTTATCTACGTTCATGTTATCATAGTGAGTGATAGATCTACCCAGGCTTCTAACTGCATTCTTATAACATTCGTTTTCAGCATTTAATTCTCTCCTAATATTATTCCTAATGCTAGACACAGACACTTCAAAGTTATCAAACCATACCACGGGTGGGGTTAGAACCCGCGATCAGTGTGTCTCAAAACTCCAGACCGACGCGTTAGCCACTGGGCCAGCTGGCTTCAATAAGATTTTGAGACTCTCTGATCGCGGGTTCTAACCCCATCCGTGGTATGGTTTGTTTGCAATCGTGTCATTACGGTTTCGTGAGTCACTTCAAAGTTATATTCTACATTTTCCTCCAGGATGCTTTCTTGTTAAAAGGAATGTTTACATTGTTATTGAGCTGCACTGTCACAGTTTCAGTTTTACTGAAGAAATGCAGATTTTTTTTCAGTGTAATAAATGGAGAATGTCTCTTCTGATCAACTTCAAACGTTTAACAGTGATTTAGCTTACCTAGAGAGAGAGAGAGAGAGAGAGAGAGAGAGAGAGAGAGAGAGAGAGAGAGAGAGAGAGGTCGATTTCCGTGCAATATCTTGAGAATGCCTCTTCTGATCGGCTTCTAACGATGGTGTATCTTTCCTCTAGAAATGTTTGGATTAAGTTTGGATTGTTTAGTTTTTATAATTGTTTTTTATAATTTGTGAATGCCTCATCCGATAGACTTCAAGCCTTCAGTACTGGTAACTTTAAAATACATTGCCCGAGCGGCTTCAAACTTAAATCCTCGTGGATCCTGGGATACTGGTCTATGTGCAATAACATGAGAAGGACTCTTTTGATTGCCTTTAAACTTTCATTACGCGTGAATCTTACTTAGTGGAAGTTCGAATTGATTTTGGGCTTTGTAGGAGACAGTTTAAGAAAGTGGAAAATTAGTTTCCATGTGATAACTTGTTGAATGGCTCCTCTGACGGGCTTCAAACCTTCAACGCTGATTTTTAACCGCATTAAAAATTTATGCATTGAGGTAGAAGGGGCTGGGCCTACGGCATAAGGGAATACCTCTCCTAAATCATAGGGTCAGAGGGGGCTGAGCTTATGGGATACGATACCTTTCTCGGGTCACGCAGCGACCTAGACACATCTAGTTTGTCTAACATTTTCTATTCACTAGTAGCAAATAAGGAAATTGAAAAATATTAGAAAGAATGCAGGAGAAATACAGAGCGAGCAGACAGGGATAAAAATGTACCACACATATGACAAATACGCACTAAAGAGATTAAGGATTTTTCTTTCACAAGAGAGCGCGTGTAAAGCTGGTTTCTTAGTGAGCTCCTGTTTGTGCTCCCTCTCCTCCGCCCGGTGTGGTAATGGGGGGAGAGAAAAAGACAGCTGGAAAGCAAACTTTTGTTGTGACAACATTTCCCTCTGCGTAGTTTTATCATAATGCTCTATATTGAGCGAAACATAGCTATAATGAAAGCTTGCTCTGCACATGTCTTGTCTTCCTTACTGTTGGCAGTGCGCATTTGTATCTGGTGGAATAAACAAAGGACAAATAAATGTTAAATTGCACCAGCGTTAAGCACCTCAGGTTAGAGATCATGAGGGCGACTGACCATCAGTTGCGATCTTTCTCTGGGTATTGAGAGGTAGCGCTTCTGCCTCACGATTAGCGGAAGTGGGTTCGAACCTTCACTAATCCTTACGCTGAGTGATCCACAGAGGTTCAGTTTTCCACATAAATCAAATAACGTTGTGCTCACTTTACATTTGCGAAACATCTGTCTGTCATCATCGTAATTTATCTCTCTTCTTATCTGTTTATAATTTTGTTATTTTTTGCTTGGGCTAATTTACTCCTTTTTGTCACAGTTGTAACAATCACTTGCACCTTCCATTTGCTGCAGGAATTTTTATAAATTTAAACTCGGGATGTTTTCCTGACATAAATTTCTAAATTCCCTGTAGGAGAAACGTCGCATCTCAATCATACAAATCAGAGAGAATCAGTCTTTCCATTGATCCTAAGTTGTGCGTTAGCAAACTGTTCGTAGTTTAGTCTTGTGTTGCAGTCAGAACACGAGACTCATCCAGCATCCTGGATCTCCTGCAAGCCAAACGCTTCTAATCCTGCATCGCCACGCGAGTCATCTCCAAAAAGACATCGTGTAAGTCACCGAGGAGCATTCCATTTACTAGGATGACCCAAGGACAGGGAACTCATCACCGTTGTTTCCTCTCGATGAACCAAGGACGAAGACTCATCGCGAACTGGTTGACTCATGAATCGTTGAGTTTCTCGAACTGGTAACAGTAACTGGTTTTCGAGAAGGTGGAGCGTCAGTGGTGCTATTTATGTTAACACTTAGAGCGTCAGTGGCAAGTAAGATGTTAGGTACGTTCTTGTCATTTTTACTGTGATAAAAGAACTGAAGGTTGTGTCGGGTAGGGAAGCAATTTTTCTTATCGCTTCAAGTAGCTTTTTTTCATTCTGGTCAGTTTAATGTCTTACTGTAATTCCAGGCAGGTTTAGATCAGGCAGGTAAACAGGCAGACAGACAGACGGGCAGACAAGAAAGACTGACTAGCAGATATAAAGACAGACAAACAGACGGGCAGACAGGCAGACAAGAAAGCCTGGCAAGCAGACATACAGACAAGCAGACATATAGACACACAGACATAGTCATACAAACACATACACACAAGGTGACCCAGAAGTCTGTTGACAAGCTAAAGTTCGTGACGAGAGCGTTCCCAGCCGCACAGTCAACAACAGAAAAATAAAAGCCAAATCATTGTCAAGAGTTCTCCGTCAAATTAGTGCAACTCCAATAACAACTCGAGTGATCAAAACATTAATAAGAACAAAAGTGAAACGAAAAGTAGCAAGTATTAACAGCAATTATAGCAACGATGAAAATGGTAATAATAATAATAATAATTATAATGATAATTATTATAATAATAACTTAAAAAATAGAACCCAGTGAGCAAGGCTTCAAATATTCGAACAGTTGACTCAATGCATGATAAAAATCTCTCAAAACAGTTGAACTCGCTCTGTTACTGCGTCTTAAGATGCGAGATTAAATAATCACTCGCCAAACAGACTTTGTTCCCAGACGCTATTCTTCTGCTGCTTTTATTCCCGTGTTTGGGCAATTACTCGCTGCAAATAATGCGATAGATAAGTCTTTTTTTTTTTTTTTACGGTTCCTCTTGTGGCTGTTATTTGGATTTTTAGTTTAGAATTTATAACCAGTCAAGGTGAGACTTTATGGTGTTTTAAGGAGGCATAAGCTTAAGAGAATTTTACACACACACACACACACACACACACACACACACACACACACACAGGAAGATTTGTATACCTGCACAAAAATCCACAGGAAAATAAAAAGAACGATAGCGAGTTGTCTTTTGTTCCACTTGGAGGCTGGAGTTCAAGACCCCGCCAGTGCTCTTGACCGACCAGCTGCATATGATACACCTACACATGATACAGCTGCATATCATACAGTTACACATGATACAGCTGCATATCATACAGTTACACATGATACAGCTACATATGATACAGCTACACATGATACAGCTGCATATTTTGGTCTCAGTATCGGGGATTCAAAATAGACACTGAATAATGATGTCTCTAGTTTAAAGCCTATCGATTAAGGCCGCATTTAACCTGCGCACCACCAGTCAAGGTCACTTGTGTATTGTTCCAGCCGCGGTACTGTGACTTGTGATTCCTTTTAGTGTTTATTTACTACTAATCATCCTTATTCACTGAAGAGCCATTTTATTTTATTCATGGTAATTCCAGTGTCGCTACGCAAATATTTTTAAATTGCCAGTTACGATTTTACCTTTACATTCGTTAGTGTTGCATCTTTTGCCTCGGAGTTTCGTTCATTTGTTTCTAATATTGGGATTATTCGACACTTAAAATCGTTCTTCGTGTTTGCATGCATCGAATTCATTGGAGAGAGAGAGAGAGAGAGGTAGTAGGCAAGTACGTTGCCTCCGTACCACTGAGAGTACAAATGAAGTGAAGCGAGTACCGTTACTGGGGACCTGAAACATGAGTGGCCAGTAGTAGGTGTGTCTGAATCCCTTTATCCACACTTCCTGATCCCACTTATGTTTCGCGGTATCCTCTCCTGCCTGGCCAAACATTATATATATATATATGTATATATGTAGTGATGGTGGTGCTGGTGATGGTGATGGTGATGCTAGTTGTGGTTCTGATGAGTGTTGGTGATGGTGGTACTGGTGATGGTGATGCTAGTAGTGGTGTTGGTGGTGCTAGTTGTGGTTCTGCTGATAGTGATGGTGCTGATGGTACTGATGATAGTGATGCTAGTAGTGGTGTTGGTGGTGCTAGTTGGGGTTCTGCTGAGTGATGGTGCTGGTGGTTCTAGTGATGGTGATGACAGTAGTGGTTCTGCTGATGGTGATGGTGGTTTTGCTACCGACAGTGGTGTTTGTTATGGTGGTGCTGGTTATGGAATCATGATAATGTTGGTGATAGTGGTGGTGCTGCTGGAGTGGTGATGTTGTTAGTGATGGTGGTGTGGTGATGTTATTATTGACGGTGGTGGTGCTGCTGCTGGAGTGGTGATGTTGTTAGTGATGGTGGTGGTGTGGTGATGTTATTGGTGGTGGTGCTGCTGGTGTGGTGATCTTGGTGGTGGTGACAAAGATTACTTGAGTTTCTCATCATTCTCCATCTCTTTACTTCAGAAATCTTTTCGTGGTAAGATTACTTACTATTGTCCATTTTACTACTTCCTGCAGTTTTTTAATGAAATATATTTTTTTTATCAATTTAATCCTTAATGCATTATTACTTTCAGTTATATTCATTCACTTTTATTTCACTATCGATGTTTTTATTAGTTGTGTGTTGTCTGGTATCAAACAGTATTAATATATCAGTTATATTGGGTAATAAATCTTGATATAAATATAAATAAGGGAAGGTAGAGGCGCCTGACACACTGGATAATAAGGAAGAGTCTTTATTAAAATAACTTTATTATTGTGGACACAGATACAAAAATACAGAGAGGAGGTCGAGAGTAACCACCGGTATACAAATCCTTGCCGGGGAGGGAGGGAGAGAGGGAGGGAGAGAAGGAAGGAGGGAGAGAGAGAAGGAAGGAAGGAGGGAGGGAGAGAAGGAAGGAGGGAGGGAGGGAGAGAAGGAAGGAGGGAGGGAGAGGAAGGAAGGAAAGGGAAGGGGGGAGAGAAGGAAGGAGGGGGAGAGAAGGAAGAGGGAGGGAGGGAAGGGAAAGGAGGAGGGAGGGAGGGAGAGAAGGAAGGAGAGGAGGGAGGGAGAGAGAAGGAAGGAGGGAGGGAGAGAAGGAAGGAAGGAGGGAGGGAGAGAAGGAAGGAGGGAGGGAGAGAAGGAAGGAGGAGGGAGGGAGAGAAGGAAGGAAGGAGGGAGGAGAGAAGGAAGGAGGGAGGGAGAAAGGAAGGAGGGAGGGAGAGAAGGAAGGAGGGAGGGAGAGAAGGAAGGAAGGAGGGAGAGAAGGAAGGAAGGAGGGAGAGAAGGAAGGAAGGAGGGAGAGAAGGAAGGAGGGAGGGAGAGAAGGAAGGAGGGAGGGAGGGAGGGAGAGAAGGAAGGAGGGAGGGAGGGAGAGAAGGAAGGAAGGAGGGAGGGAGAGAAGGAAGGAGGGAGGGAGAGAAGGAAGGAAGGAGGGAGGGAGAGAAGGAAGGAAGGAGGGAGGGAGAGAAGGAAGGAAGGAGGGAGGGAGAGAAGGAAGGAAGGAGGGAGGGAGAGAAGGAAGGAAGGAGGGAGGGAGAGAAGGAAGGAAGGAGGGAGGGAGAAGGAAGGAAGGAAGGAGGGAGGGAGAGAAGGAAGGAAGGAGGGAGGGAGAGAAGGAAGGAAGGAGGGAGGGAGAGAAGGAAGGAGGGAGGGAGGGAGAGAAGGAAGGAAGGAGGGAGGGAGAGAAGGAAGGAAGGAGGGAGGGAGAGAAGGTAGGAAGGAGGGAGGGAGAGAAGGAATGAAGGAGGGAGAGAAGGAAGGAAGGAAGGAGGGAGGGAGAGAAGGAAGGAGGGAGGGAGAGAAGGAAGGAGGGAGGGAGAGAAGGAAGGAGGGAGGAGAGAAGGAAGGAAGGAAGGAGGGAGAGAGGGAAGGAGGGAGGGAGGGAGGGAGAGAGAAGGAAGGAGGGAGGGAGGGAGGGAGAGAAGGAAGGAGGGAGGGAGGGAGGGAGAGAAGGAAGGGGAGGGAGGGAGGGAGAGAAGGAAGGATCGAGGGAGGGAGAGAAGGAAGGAGGGAGGAAGAAAAGGAAGGAGGGCAGGAGGGAGGGAGGGGAGAGAGAGAGAGAGAAGGAAGGAGGGAGGGAGAAGGAAGGAGGGCGGGAGGAAGGGAGGGAGATAAGGGAGGGAAGGATTTAAGCAGGAGAGTGGAGGGGAAATGGGATGAAAAGGGAGGGAAGTAAGATAGAAGGGATGACGCAGGGAATCAGGAAGGTCAGGGGAAGGAAAGCTCGAAGAGGAAGGAAGGGAGAGGAGAAGAGTGAGGAAGGGAAAGACGGAGGGGAAAGAAAGTATTGTACGGGAGGGGAAGAGAGTGAAAGTAATTGTATTGGCGGGTCATCAGCTATGCTCAGGCCTCACCATGATGGAGGAGACTGGAATAAAGAGGAAGAGGAGGAGATAGAGAAGGGCTAGCATGCAACATGTGCACCTATTTTGGAATGTACGAAATATATGTATACACATGCACATCTGGGGGGACGCTGGCCGCGGGGGCGCTGACCCCTCGAAATCAACTCCCGGGTAGATTCACTAATACAGGCGCACGCAAGTACACACACACACACACACACACACATACACACACATACACATACACATACAACTCGGAGGATTTGACAGAGCAAACAAGGACAGATTTTCTTAAAACACGAGGCACAGGGGCAAGGAGTCATAAATGAAAGCTAAAGACATCCTTATTGTTCATAAGAATGTAGTGAAATATATATTACCGTCTGAGGGTCGAAAATAAATGGAATGAGCTAGATGGGAAAGCGATACAGGCAAATTCATTACGCAGTTTCAAGAGAAGGTACGATATAGCCCACGGAGGCGGGAACCAATAATACTGGCGATTGTAACTTAAGGGGTCAAGAACTGAGATTCAATCCCAGGCAGGGTCAAGAACTGAGATTCAACCCCAGGCAGGGTCAAGAACTGAGATTCAACCCCAGGCAGGGTCAAGAACTGAGATTCAATCCCAGGCAGGGTCAAGAACTGAGATTCAACCCCAGGCAGGGTCAAGAACTGAGATTCAACCCCAGCAAATAAGCTACAGCAACATCACTGACATGCATGAGGTAATGGAGAAGATAATCAGGAGGGGAAAAGCACTTGGAGAGATGTGATTGCTGAGACAACCAGGACGCGTTTAAGTATGGTAAATCATGTCTTAAAAACTTGCCTGATTTCTGTGTCAAAGTAACAGAAATGATGCAGAAAGAGAGAGAGAGAGAGAGAGAGAGAGAGAGAGAGAGAGAGAGAGAGAGACAGACAGACAGACAGACAGACAGAGATGTGTGGACTGCCTTTTCTTGGATTGTAAAAAAAGGCCATTGACACCGTACCTCACAAGAGACTTGGGGGAAATATGAGGAACAGGTAGGTCTAACAAGTACTGCGTTACAGTGGATCAAAGAGAATCTAAGGGAGATGAGCTGTCAAAATGGGCAAGTGTGACGAAACAGGGTTCCACAAGGGTCAGTACTGGGACTGGTACTATTTCAGGTGTATGTGTCTGATATACCAGCGGAGATATAATCAGATGTATTCCAGTTTGCATATGATATGAAATAAATAAGGAGAATAAAATCCTGATGAGGATATGAAAAGGCAACCTGGACTAACCGTAGGATTGGTCACACCAGGTGCCAACTGGAATTCATCCACAGCATGTGTAAGGTTATGAAAATTGGGGACGGAGAAAAGAAGACCAGAAAGTGAGTATAGACTTGAGGATCAGAGCCTGCAAACCTCACGCAAGGAGAAAGAAAGACCTTGAGGTGAGCTTAGTGCCGAGCATATCTCCTGATGTTCACATCGACAGGATATCCTTTCAAGCGAATGTTCATTTGGCAAATCTAAGATTAGCTTTCGCGAATCTCAATGAAAAGTTATTCACGATATTTCGTTTTTACGACATATGTCATGCTCATTATGGAGTATTCATAACCAGCAGCTAACCCACACCCGATAAAGCTTATCAAGAACCTGGAGAATATGCACAAGTTTGCAACGAGACAAGTGTTAGAGATAAGGGAAAGGAAGTAAGTAGAGATACTAAACAAAATGAATTTAACGACATTAGAGGATAGACATGATAATGACATACAAAATACAAAAAAAAAATTAATGGGATGGACAGGAACAGAGTGTTTGAGAGGCGAGATGTGGGTACACTGTAACAATGTTGATAGTTAAAGAAGTAGAAAAAATACAGGGATATCAGGGACTATTTTTCCAGCTTTAAGATGGTTAGGAACTGAAATGACCGTGATGAGGATGGCGTGAAGACAGGGTACCTAAATTCTTTTAAGAAAAGATAAGCAGGGTCACCGTGACTAGGAGTAAGTAAATCCGGCAAGCAGCAAGTTAAGAGGCGGGGCCACGAGCCGAGAATCAACTTCTGCAACCTTAAATAGGTGAGTACGTACATGCACTCAAACACACGTATAAACACACACACTCATACACACACTCATACACACACAGGAGTTGTGACTCGACCACTGCAACCACATATAGGTGAGTACACACACACACACACACACACACACACACACACGCACTTGTAGCAACCTAGCATCAGGACACCAGGAACGAACTCTACACAAAACATTTGTTGTTAAAGTAGCAGTAAAATCCTTAAACATGTCATGTTATTGCCTGGCTACTGACTGCTGTACACTCCCTTGCAGTGAGATAATACAACTTGTCTCCTAAAAACAACAGTGAGGCAGTTCCTCCTTCCCCTCGCTCCAAAGTCTCTTAAATATTTATGCATAAAATGAAATAAAAATTACGGAAAGTATAATATATATATATATATATATATATATATATATATATATATATATATATATATATATATATATATATATATATATATATATATATATATATATATATATCAAAGAATAAACTCATAGGAAGGAGGGCAACTGGCACTGTGGTGAAAAAAAGTAAATCATAGTTGACACTACCAGTACGTTGATCCTAGCAGGTAGTGATGATCCACCAGTGTTGGTGACTGTCAGTATGTAAGGTTTGACAGGTAGACTGAACCTTGGTACGCAGGTAGTGATGATCCACCAGTGTTGGTGACTGTCAGTATGTGAGGTTTGACAGGTGGACTGAACCTTGGTACGCAGGTAGTGATGATCCACCAGTGTTGGTGACTGTCAGTATGTAAGGTTTGACAGGTGGACTGAACCTTGGTACGCAGGTAGTGATGATCCACCAGTGTTGGTGACTGTCAGTATGTGAGGTTTGACAGGTGGACTGAACCTTGGTACGCAGGTAGTGATGATCCACCAGTGTTGGTGACTGTCAGTATGTGAGGTTTGACAGGTGGACTGAACCTTGGTACGCAGGTAGTGATGATCCACCAGTGTTGGTGACTGTCAGTATGTAAGGTTTGACAGGTGGACTGAACCTTGGTACGCAGGTAGTGATGATCCACCAGTGTTGGTGACTGTCAGTATGTGAGGTTTGACAGGTGGACTGAACCTTGGTACGCAGGTAGTGATGATCCACCAGTGTTGGTGACTGTCAGTATGTAAGGTTTGACTGGTGGACTGAACCTTGGTACGCAGGTAGTGATGATCCACCAGTGTTGGTGACTGTCAGTATGTAAGGTTTGACAGGTAGACTGAACCTTGGTACGCAGGTAGTGATGATCCACCAGTGTTGGTGACTGTCAGTATGTAAGGTTTGACAGGTGGACTGAACCTTGGTATACCAGCGTCGAGTAAAGTGTATTCCGAAAGCGACTGTGATAGGTCGTTACTGCTGATCAATAGCGGCTTTAGTGTGGGTCATCATGCTGGTGGAATGTATGAAGTTCTGAGAGTGAGTGAGCGTAAAGATCTCATCTTGCTGTGCAAAAAACTCATATTCTCTCGCTGAATGCGCCGGAAGATATTGATGGTCTGGCTATGAAAATCTGATCATTGCTCTGATGCCAAAAAAATATATAATGATTATTTTTTGATATACATTGTTCTTTTTGGTACTGGTGTAGAATATACATTGTATTTTGATTCATCTAAAGCGTATGTTTGGTAGCCAGAAGAAATGGTACATCAATTGCACACATATTTTGCAATGAAATTGCTCTAGAAGTCTTGTAGTATCTGGCAACTAAATTCTGTACATCCTAAGTTAGCTCGTCCTCATATTGATCGTTTGTTTTCTAACTGTATGGATATCATATTGTATCGTTCATGTTTAGGTGGCCGGCGATACTCTGAAATTATTTCTTCTCCGCTCATGATATTTTTAATTTTGCTGATTAGTTTCTGTTAGATTATTCTAATTTAGTCTAACGAAACCTAAATTAACTAAACGGAATTTAGGTGGAGGGAGATGTTTGTTTACCTGCAGCAGATATCAAGCAAAGAGTGTATTGTAAAAGTCGGAAAACTAAACCTTTAATAATATACTGTGCAGCGGCTTTTGCACGATAACAGAAACGACTGAAGTCGATGTTCAGAACTTCTAGGAACACAGGTGTCCTAGTGTTTGAGACTGGGTTGCCTAAGGTCATTAACTTCCTTCCATAACTACGCTTACCAGTTCGTAACGTACCACGTGATACACGAACACTAACTTATTTATGATACCTGAAGCGTCTCTAGCGTAGTCTCAACTTGTCATTCTTCGTAAGAAAAACACAACTTCTCGTGGCTTCTCTGAATGTAGTCAGCTCTGTAACTATGCGTATCGCTTTGGTGTACCAACAACTCTGCCTGATAGCTAACTTTCTCTATCTCTGCTCTTTAGAGGTCACATATATATGTCCCTGATGTGTTCGATGCTCGGAACGAAGTACTGTTGAACTATGAGGACTCACTATCTCGGTGTTGGGGTCTCATGTCACCAGTGCATAGTGTTGATCACCACCACTCTACCATACGCCAGAAACTTATAGGACAAAATTCAAATATCTCTTGAATAAAACTTTATAATCCATCACTGAAGAGAAAAAATGGATGTTATGTATGAGTCTATAATGATGTTCATCTCGTGCTGGTTCTGTTCTCACACTGGGGTTCAATTCTTTCCCCCTCCCCAAAAAAAAGATCGAATCGCCAATGTTTTGCACAGCTGAATGTTGGTGATGAAAGTAGTCATCTCCCTGGTGATATCTTGTGATATCCCAGTAGTCCGTAGTAGAGGAACCCGCCGGCGAACACAGCGTGTGATAGCAGAGTCAGCAGGAATCAACAAAAAGAAGCAGGAACAGCAGGGCATCACAGCAGGTGGTAGAGTACTGTCAGCAGAAGCAGCAGGAAGGAGTGAACACAGCCACGACTCGTTGATCCAGTCTGCATAGCCTGCGGTAGTTCTCCTGTAGGTGGGTGAGATTGTTATTGGTGTGGCATAGTCGTCGTTAGAGGTTGATGTTGGTAGGTGATGTGGTTGTAGCGGGGGAGGGGGGGCATAAGTGACTGGGTAAGTGAACTGGGTGTATGTGGGTGCAAGTGGCTGGAAGTAGGTTAGGTGGAAGTAGCTGTAGATAGGTGAAGTGACTTTAGATTGGTGTAGTGGGTGAATTGAATGTAAGTGGGTGTAGGTGGGTGTAAGTGAATGAAGTGGGTATAAGTGGGTGACGTTTTTAATGCTATGGTGGCTACTGTTATAGGTATTTAATAATTATTGTTACTGATGTTATAGAGATTGTAATTATAAAATTATTATTATTGTAATTATCACAATATATCCAAAACTATTGATAAAGCTCTTGGCGCAGGGAGTGACCCAATAGCGGCCAGTGAAGAGGCGGGGCCAGGAGCTATGGATCGACCCCTGCAACCACAACTAGGTGAGTACACACACACACACACCGGCCAGGAGCTATGACTCGACCCCTGCAACCACATATAGATGAGTACACACACTCACCGTTCAACACACTAACTCTAACTGATGCTTCCTTCATTCCCTGAGGTGCACAGATGTACACTCCTGAGTCTTGAGTGGTCACGTCTGGGATGACCAGGTTGCTGGTGGTGACTGGCCCCTTGTCTGTGGTGATGGTGACTCCTCTCCGTGACCCGTCGAAGGAAACCATCTGCCAGGAGACAAGAAAGATGGCTTGATAAACCCTTTCCTCTAGTAACATCGGAGGATACCACCTGCTAAGCAAAATAAAGATGGTATAGTAACCCCTCGTTCCGACTTGACTATGCCATCAGAAAATGACAGTAAAAAATAGTTTAGTCGCCCTTCGTCACAACCCATCCTAGGATACCATCTGTAAGGGACAATAAACCTGGTTTAGTTATCCCTCACCGTAACCAGTCGAAGGATTCCAATTGCCAGAAGACAATGAGGATAAATTTGTCACTTTTCGTCCAGTCTCAGGATACCATCTACAAACAGACAATAACAACAGCCTGAAACCCTTACTAATAAAACAGTCCAAGCAAAAGTTTCGTTGCACAAATACACAGAAAAAAAATATATTGTAGTGAATTAAATTCAGCGAATTTATCTCTCCCAAACAGTTTTGAATAACAAATAAATTAAGTTTATTTGTTCCAGTAGCGCTACAGCCATCAGCACACGCTTTCAGTAAATAACTTTTTTTTATAGTTTTGCGGCAACAAAAATGATCAAGCTCCAGACTACAGCATGTTTTCGTGGTTATGTTTTTAATAGTGTTATTAAAAATATTACAGTGGGAGACCTTGAGAAGGAGCTTAACTCTCTTTTTCGGTGTATTTTGAAATAAAATGAGTCTTGTATTATATTCAATATGTTGTTGATTATATTTTAGTTCAGTGAAGCTTGACGTAGTTAAGCTGCCGTTCCCATAGTTCGGCTGACGTTCCCACAGTGTTGCTGACGTTCCCACAGTGTTGCTGACGTTTCCACGGTGTGACTGCCGTTCCCTCGGTCTGGGATAAACTTTCACGCGGTGTGGCTGACATTCCCACGGTGATAGTGACGTTCACACGTCGTAGCAGAGGTTCCCACAGCGAAGGTGACACACCGATGAATCCCGCTGTTGCATCATATAATACACAATTAATCAAGCCTCATCCCCGGTGGACACTAACAGAGTGTGACTCGCATAATACTGATCATGAATTCAAATCCCACGTGAATGTCAGAGTATTCGTAATGTTTCATTAGCATAATTGAGAATTCCTGGTCCACAGTTTGGTGTGACGACCTAAATACTGTAAACCATCTTTAGAGAGATCGAATCCTCAGTGTCACCACGTAGGAACTCCGTCTCCACGATCCTCCATCCAGTATCACTTAATAGACCTTTAAATCCATAAAGAAAAAGGAACGTTTAGAAACCCAATTTGCTTTTTAGCAGATCTTTCTCGCGTTTAAACAAGTGCTAATCGTAGCAGCCTGTGGTTGTCCTCGCGTTTAAACAAGTGCTAATCGTAGCAGCCTGTGGTTGTCCTCGCGTTTAAACAAGTGCTAATCGTAGCAGCCTGTGGTTGTCCTCGCGTTTAAACAAGTGCTAATCGTAGCAGCCTGTGGTTGTCCTCGCGTTTAAACAAGTGCTAATCGTAGCAACCTGTGGTTGTCCTCGCGTTTAAACAAGTGCTAATCGTAGCAACCTGTGGTTGTCCTCGCGTTTAAACAAGTGCTAATCGTAGCAGCCTGTGGTTGTCCTCGCGTTTAAACAAGTGCTAATCGTAGCAGCCTGTTGTTGTCCTCGCGTTTTTCCAGCCTGACTATTTTTTTCAATCTTTCAGTCTTTAAAGTTTATGGACTGATCACCTCGTCTTCACCCTTCCTCTGCTTCTGCTCTCTTCGTATTTATTCACTTATGTATTCGACTGAAGAAGCCTGCTGTGTAGGCGAATGGTTTCGGAAGAGAGATACCTAATTGTTGCACATGTGTCTTAATCATCCACTGGTCTGTACTGTGTACAAATATTATAAGGATATTCCAATGTAAGCTTTTTATTAAACTGACTTGGTTTATTTCTTCTTGTTGTTGATGTATTTTTTTTCACCATAACCAAAAACTATAATAAAATTTATGTCCGCGTCAGTTTTTTTTTAATTATTTAATGGCTATTGGTAAATACGCTTTTGATCTGCGTTCGTGTTAGACGCGGTAGTCCTTTATTTTATACATTTTCTTCGTTTTACTAAATTCTTCAATAGATTTTGCGATTTTATGACTATAAGAATTCACTCTATTTTATGTACACTCCCATGGCAACACCTTCTTCCCTCACAACACTGAAGGTCGCTACATTCAACAATTAGAAAAAAAATCACATTTGCTCTTTAAGGATTGACTTACATTCATCGTCCGATTTTTTCCCTATAACAATTATTTTGCATAAGTTTTAGATCGATTTTACCACACACACACACACACACACACACACACACACACACACACACACACACACACACCGTAAATGCAAAAAAATATTTTCGTAAGAGTTAGTTTCAGTTAATCTCTTTTGCAAATTCTTTTATGACTATCTCATCATACTACAGTACGTATGCGTGTGTGTGTGTGTGTATGTGTGTATGTGTGTGTGTATGTGTGTGTGTGTGTGTTTGTGTGTGCGTGTGTGTGTGTATGTGTGTATGTGTGTGTGTGTATGTGTGTGTGTGGGTGCACAGTGAGGGATGAACGTACCTTGTCCCTGTGGTACCAGAAAACATGCTCAGGCGGCTCTGGGCTGTCAGGCACAACACAAGTGATGTTGAGAGGTGACCCGTGATCCACGTAGAGTTCAGGTCCTGGTGGAATCACTGCCCTCGGCTCTGTATAAATGAGAAGCAACGTGTACGAGGAGAGAGCAAGTGCCGTGCTGCATGCTGCCTTTGTCACCGCTGTTCGCCACTGCCCTAACCTGTGACGGTTAACCACTGAAAAAAAAAAACACGGTATTGAAATTTCCGTGACACGTACTGCCATCCTCTTCCCCACGGTTATAACATACGCTAGCAATGTTTTTTCCTGTAATATTCTCTTATGCAGGTTATGTTTCAAACATGAGGTAATGAAATCTGTCAGCCTGAGCCTAGAGACGTCAGTAGAGTTATTAGGATATCGCCAAGCATTTCACTATTTATTCAACAGCTACGTGGGGATTACGATCTCATATAAATATACGTATATATATTATATATATATAATAAACAGAAGAATATACTAGGTCTTGACAAGTAGCAGATCCAGCGCTGTACAATTGATTTACGAGACTTACAATAAGAAGGTTTCAAATACTACACAATTTGTGACAATTCTGTATCAAAAGCCACTTACTATTCCTTCCCACAGCTCCAGAAGCTTTCTTAGTACATCTGTTCTCACTGTAAGCCTAGTAGCTGAATGGTCTAGTACTGGACCTGCTACCTGTCAGGACCACGGTTTGACATATAAAATTTTGAGCATTGACTGGGCAGACGAAAGTTGCAAGAGATTACATGACTGCGGACGCGAATGTGTAATAAGAGCGTCAGGAAGAATTTTTTTTTAATCTTAGGATAATTAAAATCTGGGATGACCTGGATGAGAAGGCGGTGGAGATGTCCTTTAATCACAGCTTCAAGAGAAGACATGAAATAGCCCGTCAAGGCAACCCCTGTCTCGACCCCTCCTAACATATATCGGTGAGTACAACTGGGCGAGTACACATACGCGCCACTAACGCTCAATCGACACTCCAGGCTAACGAAATTATTAATGCCACACAATGGTCGGTAAAGGTTCGTGCGTCAAGACAGTTTACGACAGTAATGTGACACTGTCGTAACATCTTACCTCCCACCATTTCCAGAAGAGCAGACTACAGCGTAACCCCAAGGGAATTCACCCTGTATATGTGACCTCTACTTCTTTACGCTTCCTCAATTACACCTCTCTCTGCTAGTAAGCATTTTTGAAGTCGACCAATTTGTTGCTGTCACGACGGTTCAAAGAGAGAGCACACGCTTACCCTGTGTTTAAGCTTGATTACAGACCATTATTGTTGTACACCACAATGGCAGCAGGTTTTCTTACGGTATATATATATATATATATATATATATATATATATATATATATATATATATATATATATATATATATATATATATATATATATCGTGCCGAATAGGTAAAACGTGCGATTTTGGCTTAAATAGCAACGTTCTTTTTGCCGAATAAGGCAAGCGAAAATTTGTGTATGCAATAATTTCGCAAAAATCATTCTGAACCTAACGAAAAAAATATATTTCATTGTGTTTGTTTATTAAATTATTGTAAACTTATCTAAAATATATTTAGTTAGATTAGGCTAAATTTAATTTCACTTGTTATAATAAGGTTAGGTAAGTTTTCTATGGTTCTTTTGGTAGAAAATTATTAATTTTTATATATAACATAAATAAAAAAATATATCTTTAAACGTATAAGAGAAAATTTTAGAAAGGACTTAATTTTAAATGAGTTCTTGCTAACTGACCAGTTTTACCTATTCGGCACGACATATATACAGACATCTCTCATGATGAAAAATGAAAATTTTCGGTCATAGAAATATTGGAGGTTATTTGAATGTGGTTCTAATATGTCATATCTTTGATAGCTTTTATGATTTTTTTTAAAGTGAGCCCATAAAGTCATTATTCCTACGGAGAAGCGATGTGAATGATTGGTAAACACTCTAGAACTACACTGCTTGGGTAAGAGTTGGGGCTATCTAATTGGTTACTTGAGAGTGATGACAAGTTCCTCTATTGGCTAGATGCAATGGCAACAATTTCACATGCCCTGATTAGACTCTAGAACCTTTCAAAGTGACCCCCAAACATAAGATCCGAATGGGGCTTGGAACGTTAAGAAGTTATTTTGATTCTAAGTGTCAATGTGACGGTCCTAAAATTACTAGCCATGCGTGTTATTCACTGTGCCATCTAATAAATAACGTAGTCAGGCTGGTGATAGCCACAACTGCTTGGAGGTTTTGCACTGAGAGTTAGTCTATGCATTTGTACTGTTGTGTGTGTAGATGTGGTGATGGTGGTATTGTTGGTGGTTGTAGAAATGGTGGTGATGTTAGATGTGGTGCTGGTGGAAGCGTTGGTGATCGTGGTGTAAGTGTTAGTTGTGGTGGGGTGGTGGTAATGGAGGCAGTGTATGTGGAACTGGTGGTGGGGACAGTGGTACTGGTGGAAGCGCTCGTGATGGAAGTTGAGATGATGGTGGTAGTCTTAGTGGTGCTGGTAGCTGTGTTGATACAAGTGGTGGTGGGTGGTGGGGGGTTAAATGCTTTCGATGGTTGATGTAGTGACGCTAGTGGTGTTATTGGTGCTGTTTTGTGATGGAAGTTATTTTTTATGCAATTGGCGGTGTTAGAAGGTAGTATGGTGTTGGTGAAGGTGGTGTTGGTGAAGGTGGTGTTGGTGAAGGTGGTGTTGGTGAAGGTGGTGTTGGTGAAGGTGGTGTCGGTGAAGGTGGTGTCGGTGAAGGTGGTGTCGGTGAAGGTGGTGTCGGTGAAGGTGGTGTCGGTGAAGGTGGTGTCGGTGAAGGTGGTGTGGTGAAGGTGGTGTTTGGTGAAGGTGGTGTCGGTGGAGGGTGTCGGTGAGGGGGTTTGGTGAAGGTGTGTGGTGAAGGTGGTTGGTGGAGGTGTTGTTTGGTGGAGGTGTTGTTTGGTGGAGGTGTTGTTTGGTGGAGGTGTTGTTTGGTGGAGGTGTTGTTTGGTGGAGGTGTTGTTTGGTGGAGGTGTTGTTTGGTGGAGGTGTTGTTTGGTGGAGGTGTTGTTTGGTGGAGGTGTTGTTTGGTGGAGGAGGTGTTGTTGGAGGAGGAGGTGTTGTTGGAGGAGGAGGTGTTGTTGGAGGAGGAGGTGTTGTTGGAGGAGGAGGTGTTGTTGGAGGAGGAGGTGTTGTTGGAGGAGGAGGTGTTGTTGGAGGAGGAGGTGGTGTTGGAGGAGGAGGTGGTGTTGGAGGAGGAGGTGGTGTTGGAGGAGGTAGTGTTGATGGAGGTGTTGTTGCTATGAATCGTAAACTCACCGGGAGAGTATTAATCAAGGCTTCGTCCTTCCAAATATATGCTCTGATAACATTGAGATCCTCTTTCTTTGATCTCAAAGGAGAGATTGCATGGTCAGACCTGTCTTGTTCGTCTCTCTCTTTCTCCCTCTATCTCTCTATGTATCCATAATACCTCTGCTGGTCTGCTCCTTACTTCCTCTCTTATCACCATTTCGCTTCTTAATCAAGCCGTCTTCAACTGTCAGTAACGCAAATGTACTTTCCGAATATTCAACGACGCGGTCTCTACAACTCATGCATTAGTAAGCACTAAAATATAGTAAACACAAAAGCATTCTTTTAGTGTTCATCCCAACTTAGTAAACACGAGCGATTAATCATACGCAAATATTGGCACATCAATATTAAACTGATCTAAACAAAACCCTGTCTAACTTCATCTTAGCAAAACTAATATTTAATTTTGGTCCCAGCTTAGATTATGAGTAATGATTTCGAGAACCAATTTGCTATTCGGAGGACGGGTTAATTTGGACCACCACCCACGCATTTCCTTCAAAAACTTTTCTGTACGGTCGTTCATTCCCTGTCACCTGAGCCTCTGTCGCCATTTTGTGAATGAGTTTCCTCTGGGATACAGATCAAAGGCCTTTTGACGTTCTAAATATATGTATACTCTCCAGCTCCTGGCGCAATCTGGGGTACGCGGGGAAGGACATTATTATTATTATGATTATTATTAGTAGTAGTAGTATCATTATTTGTGTGAAGTGCTAAAAGCGTATGGTTCATTTGGCATAAGTAATGGTGTAGGCTCGAGCCTCCATCCGCTAAGCACGAGACAGATATTCGATTCTCGCAATCAAGGTAAAAACGGAAAGTTGGAAAGCAGACGTACATGTGTAGATGGAAAGCAGCCAGCCAGCCAGCCAGCCAGCCAGCCAGCCAGCCAGCCAGCCAGCCAGCCAGCCAGCCAGCCAGCCAGCCACACAGTGGCCGTACTGAGAGTACACAGTTTTTCACGAAGATGGATTATAACCGTGAACCGACAAATGGGTAAAAAGAAAAACACACAAAAAAACAAAGAGGGCTTTTTATTATTATGGCATTTCTCTTGTAGATGAAACTTGGTAATGTAAACAATCTCCTTTTGCAATACGAGATTTGCTCGTGTGGGTCGTTCAGCCCGCGATGTAGTGGAGTTCGATTCTCCTTCGACTAATCGAGGCCTTGTCTCTGGCCAGTCAAGCTGCAAACATCTGTAGAGACTCAAACAAAGTATGCGGGATATATGACAGGAAAACACGATGCTGAAAAAATAGAACAATGGGAAGAAAACAGAAGTACACGGGATAGACGACAGAAGTACACGGGATAGACGACAGAAGTACACGGGATAGATGACATGAATACACGGGATAGACGACAGAAGTACACGGGATAGATGACATGAATACACGGGATAGACGACAGAAGTACACGGGATAGACGACAGAAGTACACGGGATAGACGACAAAAGTACACGAGATAGACGACAGAAGTACACGGGATAGACGACAAAAGTACACGGGATAGACGACAAAAGTACACGGGATAGACGACAAAAGTACACGGGATAGACGACAGAAGTACACGGGATAGACGACAGAAATATACGGGATATAGGACAGGAGTATACGGGATAGAGGACAGGAGTATACGGGATAGAGGACAGGAGTATACGGGATAGAGGGCAGGAGTATACGGGATAGAGGGCAGGAGTACACGGGGTAGAGGGCAGGAGTACACGGGATAGAGGGCAGGAGTACACGGGATAGAGGGCAGGAGTACACGGGATAGAGGGCAGGAGTACACGGGATAGGGCAGGAGTAACGGATGGGCGGGTACACGGGATAGAGGGCAGGAGTACACGGGATAGAGGGCAGGAGTACACGGGATAGAGGGCAGGAGTACACGGGATAGAGGGCAGGAGTACACGGGATAGAGGGCAGGAGTACACGGGATAGAGGGCAGGAGTACACGGGATAGAGGCAGGAGTACACGGGATAGAGGACAGGAGTACACGGGATAGAGGACAGGAGTACACGGGATAGAGGACAGGAGTACATGGGACAGATTGTTTACCATCCACCACTTTCGGCTTTCGTCCGAAACTCTAGACAGCTGAGAATGAAACGCGACTTTGGGCAGTTTGGTACAATACAACACTTACCAACCACATTAAGAGTGATGACTCGAGCTCTGGACGGCCGAGTGGACACCTGACACTCGTACTTCCCGGAATCTCGAAGCTGCGGATACTTGATCCTGAGAGACCAGACGTCTGAGCCCGGTTTGTTCATGGCCTCGAACCTGCCGTCATTGGTGAATGTGAGACGACCCACCGTCAGCACATGGATGTCCTCGTGACGAACCCACGAGACCTGTCAGGACGTGACGAAAATGTGTTAGGAGAGAGAGAAAGAGATTTGCACTGGCTTCAAATAAATAACTACAAATAACTGGACGTTATTGAAAGAAATAGCTCAAGTTCTTAGAAAAATGACCACGAATCTTTAAAATTTGTTGAAATATTCAGTGTGAGTGTTAAGAACATATCGCCAGTATCCGGACTTTGTTTCTGCTGACTGATAACAAAACCGGAACTCTGAGTCTGGCACCAACTTAATAATCTTGTTAACTATTTGGAAAGATCAACTAGGAACTAACCAGCTTTCACGTTCGTGCAATTCAAAAAAGTCAGTGATGCTGGTTAAAATCAGAACAAATCTGATCATCTTTCATTCTCTAGGCGATATATGACTCTTAAGGATTCAGCGCTTATAATAATAAAAAAAAACAATTCCCTTCCTTTTATCAGCTTGTTAAGCCCTTGAAAACGAGAACTACTGTAGAAATTATTTTTTCTTTTATTTAAAACCAGAAGTGATGGTTGAATGTCTCACAAAACTAAAAGCTCAAAGCCACGTACCGTTTTGGTTCCTATATTGAGAACGTGGCAGTGCAGGTAGGCCACTTTGCCTCTAATGACAGTGACGTTAGTGAGGGTGGTGTTGGCGAAGCTCGGCAGCACCTGGTTGTTGAACCTCGCAGGAGGAGTGAACACCCCCGAGGACCCGCTGGCATCCAGCTTCTGAGTATGAAGACTGGGGTAGACGGGCGGGGGTTGAATCAATGTGCTGGTGGTAGAGATGTTTGTGAGGCTTGAGGAACCTAAGGCTGCCACCCTGGTGTACACCTTCCTACTGGGCTCTGAGAGTGACACCGCTGATCTTGACCCTGTGGATGTGACAGAAAGAACTTTACACAATGCAGTTTACGTGCAGAGCATCAAGCCTTGATGTTGGTGAAAGAATCTTGATCCAAAGATATTGAAGATACCAGCCCCTTTCTCAAATCAATCCTGATTATCCATTAACCCTCTCCCCCCCCCTGAATGTGACACTATAATAATATGCAGCGTTGTAATTTTATTTCAGCTCATTCCAAAGCCCAGACTGCAAGATGTAACTTACGGTATAATAAATATTGGTGTATATTCCAAAATTTGTATCTCTCAGTTAATATATACACCCGAGAGGTGTATCTCTCAGCGTGTATAAACTGATTGACAGTTTACTTTAATCCCAATTTTAGGGGTTAAAATATCTTGACTGAGGGTGAAGAGGCCGGTAGGTATTAAACCCAATTAATCAACCCCAAAGCATATCTTGCTCCTAGGAGATGTCTTTCATATCATTCACCTATCCATGAACCACACTTAAACAAGCATAATACGTATTGCAAACACAAATAATACCTATACGTGATGCTTATCCGCTCCTGTATATATTCGATGCCTCATGTCAGTTAATCTGCCTGGACCTGGAGCCACAATCCACCAGTCACTCGATTCTTGTTATTTCACGTACCTTATACTTGACCGCGTCACACTAATCCTAGTTTCAGTTGACAGTTAGTGACACGTCTAACTGAATACGCCTTCGTTAATTGACAGTTTAGTATCACCAGCTAGCATGATATCACGACGCCTTACGTATTTTCATACTGCCACTGCGACCCACGGTGTGCCATTTATCCTGGCGTGTTTGAGCAGTATTTCGTCCCGTGTACAATCTTCTGGTCTATCGCCTCCATGCTCCCCCGTGATTTATTCATGAGAATACTGCTGAGATTACATTTGTACTTAATGATAAATCACGTGACATGGATTTGGGCCCTTATAGGTAAATAAACTTAAATATGCACTAATAAATATAAGTAAAATGTATTTCAAGTATATATGTATGTATATATATATATATATATATATATATATATATATATATATATATATATATATATATATATATATATATATATAACTAAAATTTAATATAACCCTACTATAATGGTGTATTATAACATGAAGAAAAATATATGATTACTGTATGAAATTAACTTAGACCAATAATACATATATTTAGGGTACATATGAATTTATTTACAATATACACATTCCAACTTGGAATTAACTTCCACAGTGGAAATAATTTCCACGTCTGTGATAGATTCCATCTCATTCTTTATCGTTTCTGTTGGCAGACTCATTGATTTCCTGACCTCGGTTTCAGTGTTTTTAGTTGACCAGTGATGAGACTGCTGGGTTGTTTTGAAATCTTTTTTAGCCGAATGATTGAAGAAGCTCTGCATTCTAATTAAATGCCTTTACTTTCTAAACAATATCCGTCATGCTGAAACTGTACGAGCAGTTAATCATTGATGATTCACACTCAGTATGGCAGTGCAATAAAATCACTTTTATGTTTAGTCTTGTGGAAATTTTACATATCGGTATTAACTTGATAATATTTTAATATTAAGTTTACCAATGGACAAAGTTGTGAGCTCTTCTGTCAAGCTGTTGCCAGTACACAACGATGTAATGACAGTTTATGAGATAAGAACATAAGAAAGAAGGAACACTGCCGCAGACCTACTGGCCCATGCGAGGCATGTCCAATTCTCCCACCGGCTTAAGCCAATGCCTTAAATTAGTCAGGTCAGTCACATTCACTTAGGAGGAGCACGGCATCTGATCTAGTAGCACAAATATTATATGCAAAATGGAATCATTTGTGAATTGTTCCTGCCTTTTGTCTTAATGTCTGTAAGTCAGTGTACTTGGCTTTTTTTTTTTAATTTTTCAATTCAAAATGGAATAAACAAACCCCTCATTAATATTTATATACATAACGTAAACGTCTAAATGAACACAACTTGACGGTGTGTTGACATTAATTAGCTATTATGACTCATTAACCTCTATTCATTTATCTAGCATCTGGGCTGACTCTCGTGCAGGACCGGGAGTGCCAACACTTCCCTTTACAGTGCCAGTGAGCGCCCACATGATTCTCCACCAGATGTTCTAACCTAATCATTTTCCTCTGATAAAGGAGTAATTTTCTCCAAAAGGCCTCATCAACGCCTCCGTTCTTTCCCGTTTTTTTTCAGTGGTTTTGCAGCGAGGATGAGACTGGAGGCAGTGACGTAGTGTTGAGGTACCAGTGGCTCACTGGTGAAAGCATTCGACTCATCCCAAGGTCTTGGATTCGATTTACTGACACGGAGAAATATAAGGAGTGTCCCCACACCCTTGCTAACCTGGTAGCAAAAACAGGTCCCCATGTGTTAGCCGACTGTGGTAGGTCGTATCCAGGAGAAAAAAGTTGTATTAGAGAACTCTAGTCCTGCTGGAAGTCATACTCTGTGTTGAAATTTAAAAAAAAAATACTCCAGTACTACTGGAAGCCATGTCTTATGAAAGAAAACTCCAATACCTGCTAGACGTATTAAAGTGTTGAATAAAAGGAATCAGTGAAGTACAGTGCATTAAATGACGTTAATTATGAAAGAAAGTCTTGGAGATCAATGTCTGGTGTGAATCATATGTAAAGAATATGTAGCCAAAAAAATAAGACTGTGTAGTGGCATTAAAAGTATAATTTATGGAGTGGAAGAGTTGTTGGTAAGTTTTAGTTATTTGTAATGAATGGTGAAATGTAAATTGAACTCGAGAGTTTTTAAATCTGGGGTGAATGTGAAGGGTTGGCAGAAGAGTGTTTTAAGGTTTTGAGAGGCCAGAACTTGGGCATCCAGTAGATATGTTGATCAGAATGAGTGCAGGCAAAGTATTAAATATTATATATATATATATATATATATATATATATATATATATATAATTGATGTGTGAGGGTCATGATATCTGTGAAGGTATTCAGTCAAACCAGTTCTGGAGGAGGGGGGGATGTTGTACCGGGGCTGCACTTTAAGAGATTGGTGGGAATAATTGGATCATTCGAATGATAATGCCAATGCCATAACAATATTCTCTGTCATTCGGCTGCGTTGGTAACTCTACCACTGCACCACCTGCACTTATATACACTGATTGCTAGTGAAGCAGATTTCCACGCTAAAGCCTTGGGATCAAATTCCGTTAAGGGTACTGTAACAGATTGTGACATTATAGGGATTGTTAAATTTCAGTATTTTACCACATGTGCGGCTTCATGTGCTATTCTTCTGTTTCTTTAATGGCATTTATCAACCTCATCGTATATAAATTTACCATCAATCACAAACATATATTCATATACTCTAAATAAAACATACAA
>WNWK01013319.1:47500-55842 GCA_009830355.1 Cherax destructor
TCTCCTCGTATGGCTATGGCATACCCCTTAGTTCCTGGACTAGTCTTGTAGCAAACTTTTGCACTTTCTCTAATTTCTTGACGTGCTTGACCAGGTGTGGGTTCTATACTGGTGCTACTTACTCCAATATGGGCCTGACGTACACAGTGTACAGTGTCTTGAATGACTCCTTACTTAAATGTCGAAACGCTATTCTTAGGTTTGCCAGGCACCCATATGCTGCAACCGTTATTTGGTTGATGTGCGCCTCAGGAGATGTGCTCGGTATGATGCTCACCCCAAGATCCTTTTCCTTAAGTGAGTTTTGCAGCCTTTGACCTCTTAGGCTGTACTCCGTCTGAGATCCTCTTTGTCCTTCCCCAATCTTCATGACTTTACACTTGGTGGGGTTAAACTCCAGGAGCCAGCTTGCAGCCTGTCCGGATCTCCTTGTAGGCTTACCTGATCCTCGCCCACTTGTATTCTCCTTATTAGCTTCACATCGTTTGCGAACAGGGACACCTCTGAATGTATCCCAATTGTCATGTCATTCACATATACTGGAAACTGCACCAGACCCAGGACTGACCCTTGTGGAATCCCACTCGATACATTCACCCACTATGACACCTCGTCACATACCAACACAGTTTCCTTCCTGTCAGATATTTCCTGATCCACTTCAGAACTTTCCCTGCCATTCCCACCTGATTCTTTAGCTTTTCAACCAGTCTCTTGTGTGGTACTGTGTTGAAAGCCTTCTTACAGCAAAAGAAGATGCATTCTACCCATCTCTCTCTCTCCTGTCTTACTTCTGTTACCCTGTCGTAGAACTCCAGTAGGTTTGTGATGCAGGATTTTCCTTCCATGAAGCCGTGCTGGCTGTCATTTATGAGCCCATTCCTTTCTAGGTGCTCCACCACTTTTCTCCTCTGTGTGTCGGTGCCATCATTATGTGTGTGTGTGTCGGTGCCATCACTGTGTGTGACAGTGCCATCATTGCGTGTGTGTACTCACCTAATTGTGGTTGCAGGGGTCGAGACTCAGCTCTTGGCCCCGCCTCTTCGCTGTCCGCTACTGGGTCTCTGCTGTATGTGTGTGTGTGTGTGTGTGTGTGTGTGCTATCATTGTGTGTGCCGGTGTCACCTTCGTGTATGTCAGTGTCTCCTTTATGTGTGTCTTTGTCACTTTTGTGTGTGTCTTTGCTTCTCTCTTTGTCTCCCACACCAACCCCAACACGACAAAGAAAGAGGAAAAAAAAATCCTTATTCAGTTCAGCGGCGGTAAGGGGGTTTTAGAGAGAGAGAGAGAGAGAGAGAGAGAGAGAGAGAGAGACACTGTGGGTGTCTGTGTGTGTGAAAACCTAATCTCAATAGACGTCGTTGTTTGAAAGCATCCCTTAATGCTAAGTCACACATAAAAAAAAAACCATGAAATTATAGTATCGGAGAGAAACCGGTAGATATGATCACCAAGCAATCAGGTGACTTTCTGCCACACCTCACTCCACAGGAGCCTTCCAGACTGTCCAAGCTAATGTGTTTCTCGCCCTTATGTTCATTAGGAGCGACCAGGGTCCCAGAACCGAAATTCTTCTTTTAAATACACCCTAAAGTTATTGAATTTTGTATATTTTTGTTTCCACCACTTGTCGGTATGAAACTTTTATATCCAGTTCTCAATGAGAGCTTTTAGCTTGTGCTTTTAAAAGGGGAAATATGTTTAGTGCTTGGAGTCTTTCTTTCCAGGGGTGATTTTTTAATAACTGGTAGATATAGTGTGTTGCCCATCTCCACACCCTCTTCAGTTTGTCTTCTATTTTTATGCAATAAATTCACTAAGCTTATGCAGCTTCCAGATACAAACATGGCAATAAACACCGGTCAGTGGCACAAACAAGCCCACATAGAGACAATAAATCGTAAGATAAGACGAGTGCTGTATAATTCGACCTCCCCCTGGGGAGATTGAAGAGAGCCTTGAGTTTAGGCCACAACGCCGCGTTCCTGAATGTTATTCTCAATTTCGGTGAAGTTTGCTTCCAGGCAAGGTGTAGTTTGCTTCAAAATGTACGGTGTCCTCGACGATGGTAAGACAGAGCCAGATCCCGGGAACGACAGGACAGGAGGGAATTGTGGTAAAGCACCACCAAACCAGTGACCTGAAGACGTTACTTTTCCACGATCTCCAGCAATGGTTGCCCACCACATGCACGAGCACTGCCAGTGTTATCATTCTCTAGTGTTATCTGATTAGTTTTCAAATGTACGCACTTCATGGAGCTATACGCAGTGGCATACTCCCGACAGGTGATGACAGAGACACGGCCACGATGAATACGTTTGTTTGGACAAATAATAGTCTGCACTGTAGTTGCGTTTTTGTTATCAACCTTCATGGAGGGGAAGAGGAAAGAGGATGTCATGATGTTGGCGTTGGTTTCTTGATCCAAATAACAGGGTCGTCCTTCCTCTTCCACTGATGAAACCTGATTGACTCCAATTCACAGGCGATGACTGGCCTTTACGGCTTTAACGCTTCCCCATGAATTTAATAATACTAATAATTATTATTTTTATTATTATAATCTCTCAAGGCACTTTATCTAACCTGTACTCATCAATATCTTTTCTATTTTCAACTTGAGCCTAAATTTTTGCAACAAGGCTGAGTACTCAGGTTCATGTTCATATTGTGAACTGGCTGAATTTCCTCATGACAAAAAAATTCACTACCGTCTTTAGCTGCTGGCCGCGAGCGCCTTAAACGTCTTAGAATTCCGGAATAACTTGAGACTGCTCCTTAGCTTTGAAAATTAGTTAGCATTTCCAACACTAATCTCTAGTTGACACACTTTCTTTTATACCTAACTCAGGCTATCCAGAAATATATAAGAATACTGATGCAAGAATAGCAATATGCCTTAAATATAATGGCTACTTGGTTTGTTAAAATGTAATATATCAGCTATGTACGGGCCATTAAGACTATAAATCACTTTTACACTACCTGTCTAGGAGACCTTAATCCCTTCAATAGGGATTAAAGCATATTTTCAGCGTATGTACACAGAGGGAGATTTATAGCTCTTGGTATATATACCCAGAATAATCAATCGACTTAACATGGTTCCCAAGCCAATTTATACAATAACTCAATCCTTAGATTTTCAGAAAACAAATATTTTGACACCAGAATAAACACGCATTAAAAGATAATGGAATATATCTAACCATGGGTTACTGGAGTTTTGAAAATGTCAGAGAAGTCAGACATTCTAACAATTACCTCAGCTACTGGTCAATTGAGAGGTATAACAAGTGGGTTAATTAATTTAAAATTCTGGCATAGTTAGCGGAGTCTCTCCCGGGGATGAGCAGCGACCTGTGAGCTGACATTTCGTTATTTATCTTCTCTCCTTCACTCTTTTCACTTCTTTCCTCCCCTTCTACTCTCCCTCCTCTTACTCTCCTAGCCCTTCCATTTTTCCTCTTACTCTCCTACCATTCAATTCTTCCTCTTCCTCTTTCCCTTCAAGTCTTCCAGCCTCCCTCCTCTCCTTTTCCCTATTTCTGTTGACATATTTCTTATATTTTCACGTAGTTTCACAGGTCTCCCATTTTCAACTACGTTTAAATTTATCAAAAGTGAAAGAGAGGAGAGACAGCAGCTGTAAAATTAGAAGGATGGGGGAAGAAGGGAAGGGAAGACTAAAAGAAGGAAAAGAGAGGGTGAAAGGAGGGAAGGAGAGGGATGGAAGGAAAGGAAAAATAGTGGGAGGGGCAAGAGATGAGAAATAGCGGAGACGGAGTCTATGGATTTTCGAGACTGTTTCGTAACTAATCTTTATCATGAAATTTAGGAGATAATTATACTATCTACCTTTTAGTCACCCAAATAAGATTAAATCATATATAGTATGTTTCTTCTTCTTCTTCTTCTTCTTCTTCTTCTTCTTCTTCTTCTTCTTCTTCTTCTTCTTCTTCTTCTTCTTCTTCTTCTTCTTCTTCTTCTTCTTCTTCTTCTTCTTCTTCTTCTTTCTTCTTCTTCTTCTTCTTCTTCTCTTCTTCTTCTTCTTCTTCTTCTTCTTCTTCTTCTTCTTCTTCTTCTTCTCTTCTTTTTTTATCTTCTTGCTCGTAGTAGTAGTAGTAGTATTTGTCTTGTCGACACCTAGTTGCGGTATTAATAGTAGTAGTAGTATTAGAAATAGTTATAGTAGTAGTGACTGCAGGAGTAGTAGTTGTTGTTGTTATTGTATTAACAGTAAAAGAAGTAGTAGTAGTAGTAACAGTAGCAGTAAATTTATATTTCGTTTCATTTAATGTTAGTTTACAAGTATTACAGCCTGAAACTGACTTTGGGAACATTTAATCCAGCATGAAGCCCATGTGATACACGTGAGATCCTCGGGTGTTATCATACACAGAAGCACCTGTAATGCTTAGCACGGATTCCCAGGAAGTAATACCGGATGTTTACCAACATGGTGTCGCCAGAATGGACATTGAGGAACAAGAAACACAGTCATCCAGTGTCACTTTCCGAGACGTAATGACAAGTCCGATAACACTCAAACCATACCATGGGCGGGGCTTGAACCCGCTGTCAGAGAATCGTAAAACTCCAAACCGACGCGTTATCCACTGGGCCAACTGGCGGGAGATTCGTCTGTAAAAACTTGCATTTGTGGTCACAGTGGTGCCTATGCTAATCTTCCTATGGTGTATAAATATATCTAGTTGGATGAATCTTATTGTAGCTAGTTGACTCAGTGGCTAACGTGTTGGTCTGGAGTTTTAAGACTCTCTGACCGCGGGTTCAAGCCCCACCCGTGATATGGTTTGTTTGCAATCGTGTCACAACGATTTCGTGAGTCCTGATAACACTCGCTGCACCAAAAGGACATTTGCTGAGAAGGAAAGATGCCAAGTTGGTCGTGAAGGAAAATGTGCACTGTCTTAAGGCTGCCGACACAGTAGTTCACAACTCGGGCAGTTTTAGTATCTTAGGACCGCTTGCCAAGCTGATTCTACCCAGCCAGAAGCTACAAGAGTAGGGAACACATGTTCAAGCACCTGCCTTCCTTCCAGTTTATGCTTCTCTGTTCTCTGTATTGAATTCAAAAAGCCCACCAGAGGGCGAAGCTCTTCTTCATTCAATTTCCCAGGTGTTTCATTTGTGTCTTTATTCCATAATTATCAAAATGTTCAGGAAAAAACCTGGAAATCAAATGAAATAAGCTAATTAATATTTGCAAATAGTAAACCAGGAAAAAGGATGGACAAACTGTATTTACTAAAGTTTCATAAATGCTTTCCAATGAATAATTTAGGGAATCTGGAAACTGCAAAATAGTGAAACATAAAATGGGGCATCATTTGGAGCTTTATACACGATATATACATGTTAGACCACATGTTAGACCACATGTTTGACTATGCAGCTTGTAGTGGAACTGATTCACGACTACGAGAGGAAATTTAAGTAAATCAAACTATCAATCCTCCAATAGATGATAACCAGAGATATAATCGCAATATCTTTACATACTACAAGTACATGTACAAGGTATACAGCCTAGCTGACATCAATGACATACTACTACATAGAAAGCCCCTTGTTTTGGAGAGCATTTCGGGCAAATTAGTTTTGTCCCAGGATGCGACCCACACCAGTCGACTAACACTCAGGTACCCATTTTACTGATGGGTGAACACAGACAACCATCCGATGTTTCCACCCCTTCGCCGGGAATCGAACCCGGACCCTCACCGTGTGAAGCGAGAGCTTTTGTCACTAGACCAAAGGGCACCGTGGCCTGGTGACCACGTATAACATACTCAGTGGACTCGATGGAGAGGCTAGTGACAGGCGGCTTGATATGCGTGAAGAATCCGGAGTGCACGGAAAATAGCTAAAGACAAAGATAGGTCATTATTGTATAGTAATGTGATGCGCTAAATCCGTGCGGCTCATTCAGCGCAAAGATTGGTCGAAGAGTGGATTCTCAGCCAGCTTAGCGCGAGACAGACACCTGAATATTCAAACTACATTTCGCTCCAGGATAAGTTAATGGGACGTTAGGAAACACACAGAGGGGAAAACAAGTGTATACTGAATGTACGTAAAAAGCCGTAACATTAACCCCCGTTCACGAGGCAGTAAATAAAAAAAAAGGAACTAGCAATCCCATGAACTAACTCCTGTAAACACAAACAGGTGAGTCGAACCACGCATGGAAGCAAGAACACAAACACAGCAACAGTAGAATTACCCAGAGTTCCATTAGTTCATGCTAACGCAGCCTCCATCCCTGTATTACTCGGCTTTCGCAGGGAATTTACTATCAGAGAACAAAAAAAAATGTCTCTGCACTACATGATTAAAAAGATCTCTGCCGGTATTCTATGTAGAAAGTGTAAAATGAATCAAATTAGCGAGTTTTTCTGTTGACTAAAAACGTTGACAGAACGTTTCCTATTTATACACAAACTTTGTTAATCACAATTAAAATAATAACAAAGATATATATATATATATATATATATATATATATATATATATATATATATATATATATATATATATATATATATATATAAATATATATATATATATATATATATATATATATATATATATATATATATATATATATATATATATATATATATATATATATATGTATGTCGTGCCGATTAGGTAAAACTGGTCAATTAGCAAGAACTCATCTAAAATTAAGTCCTTTCTAAAAATTTCTCTTATACGATTAAAGATATATTTTTTTTTATTTATGTTAATGTAAGAATTTATAATTTTGTACCAAGAGAAACTTTGAAAACCTACCTAACCTTATTACAACAAGCGCAATTTAATTTAGCTTAACCCAACTAAATATATTTTAGATACGTTAACAATAATTTAATAATAAACAAACACAATGAAATAATTTTTTTTCGTTATGTTCATAATCATTTTGGCGAAATTATTGCATACACAAATTTTCACTTGTCTTATATATATATATATATATATATATATATATATATATATATATATATATATATATATATATATATATAGTAGGTTGGTAGACAGCAACCACCCAGGGAGGTACTACCATCCTGCCAGGTGACTGTGAAACAGAAACCTGAAACTGTTTTACATGATGGTAGGATTGCTGGTGTCTTTTTTCTGTCTCATAAACATGCAAGATTTCAGGTACGTCTTGCTACTTCTACTTACACTTAGGTCACACTACGCAAACATGTACACGTTTATGTATACACACTCATCTGAGTTTTCTTTGATTTTATCTTAATAGTTCTTGTTCTTATTGCTTTTCCCTTTCATATCCATGGGGAAGTGGATAAGAATTTTTCCTCCGTAACCCATGCGTGTTGTAAAAGTCAACTAAAATGCCGGGAACAATGGGCTAGTAACCCCTTTTCCTGTATAGCTTACTAAAAAGAAGAAGAAGAAAACCGTCAAAGTGGGATGTTTGAATGTGCGTGGATGTTGTGCGAATGATAAGAAAGAGATGATTGTAGATGTTATGAATGAAAAGAAGCTGGATGTCCTGGCTTTAAGTGAGACAAAGCTGAAGGAGTTTCAGTGGGGAGAAATAAATGGGATTAGATCAGGGGTTTCAAATAGAGTTAGAGCTAAAGAAGGAGTGGCAATAATGAATAATCAGTTATGGCAGGTAAAGAAGGAATATAAATGTATAAATTCAAGGATTATGTGGAGTAAAATAAAGGTTGGATGTGAAAAGTGGGTTATAGTAAGTGTTTATGCACCTGGAGAAGAGAGAAGTGTAGAGGAGAGAGAGAGGTTTTGGGAAATGTTGAGTGAGTGTGGGGGGAGTTTTGAACCAAGTGAGAGAGTAATGGTGGTTGGGGATCTTAATGCTAAAGTGGGTAAAAATGTTGTGGATGGAGTAGTAGGAAAATTTGGGGTGCCAGGGGTAAATGTAAATGGGGAACCATTAATTGAGCTATGTGTAGAAAGAGGTTTGGTAATAAGTAATACATATTTTATGAAAAAGAGGATAAATAAATATACAAGGTATGATATAGCACGTAAGGAAAGTAGTTTGTTGGATTATGTATTGGTGGATAAAAGGTTGATGAGTAGGCTTCAGGATGTACATGTTTATAGAGGGGCAACGGATATATCAGATCATTATTTGGTTGTAGCTACAGTTAGAGTAAAAGGTAGATGAGACAAAAAGAAAATGGCAACAGCAAGTAAGAGAGAGGTAAAAGTGTATAAACTAAGGGAGGAGGAAGTTAGGGTGAGATATAAGCAACTGTTGACAGAAAGGTGGGCTAGTGCAAGTAGGAGTAGTGGGGGTTGAAGAG
>WNWK01013320.1:0-10000 GCA_009830355.1 Cherax destructor
CATTTATTTGTTATACCATCTGCATTTGTATACCAAACCTTCAACTTCTTTTCTAAAACCGTAGTCTGGGGATACGTTGGGGTTGGGAAAGTGGGAGACCTGATGAGGAACTATGGGTGGTTGGTGGAAGGTGGAGTTTGTAATGAGGTGGGTGGAAGCATTGGGTATGGCATGTGTGTTTTGGGTTAGATTGTTTGGTTGCATTGGGGTTGTCCAGGTTGGGGGACATCTGAAGGTGATTGTATTTGAGCTTCCTTCTGAGTCTGGGTTCTCCTGTCCATCTCTCTTCCTCCTTTTGTCTCTGTACCCTCTCTTTCAGTTTATGTCTTTCTTCTCGTGTTCTGTCGCGGTCGAGATACACCCTTTGGTACTCTGACATATCCCTTAGTCTTGCTTTCTCCTGCAGGATCCTGTTTTGAGTCAATTCTCCCTTAAAATCACTTTGACTGGCAGGATTCTTCCTCTTGCAAACCCCTATTCTCAGAAAATTTGCCAGCTGGGTCATGTCATCTTCTCCTATTGTTTTCATGATATTTTTAATCGCTTTTTCTCTCCTTGTCTTCTTGCTTCATAAGTTTCCCTTCAGCTTCCGGGAGCCCATAAACAAAGACTGATCTCTCTTACATTCTCCCACTGCCTATCCTTATATAACCCCTGATTCGATTTAGTTGCCTCCATTGCAGCTTTCCTGTCTTCAATCTCTTCACTTTCTGTTATCCCTGGCCCAGTGGCCTGTCACTTTCCCTTCTTAACTTTCCCTGTGCACTGCTGTGGTCTGTTAGGCTTCTACGTATAGCTTAGCTCCCCCTTTTTTCTACACTCCCCTCGATTGTTCCTGATGTGATCCTCTCTTTTTCTCGGGCTCCACGATGGTCTGATAAGGCCTCTGCATACAGTGTGATTGACCACCACACTGCTGAGAATATCATTGTGTGTGTGTGTGTGTGTGTGTGTGTGTGTGTGTGTGTTAGCAAGACTATGCTCGTGGTGTCGCATTTTCCCTCTTTATCTCGCCACGTAACTGTTAAAAGACTCCATTAGACACAGCACTTTCTTGCTCCTCTAGGGTTCCATTCCGCGAGGTAGCACTCTATTGGTGAAGAAGTAATTATTTCAGCCCTGGGAGCCTGAGTGGTGCTGATGTAACACTGTGGTGCACGCACACCTCTCAACGCTACTTCAACCGTTCTTAGTTATCGTACTGTTGCACGCCTACCTGACAAGACTACTCTTGTACCAGGACTTGTCAAGACTACTGAGGTAGTCTTAACTTCGCGTACTGCCTCGCCAGGACTTCTTGTTGTGGTATATAGGGCCAATGACAACTTACGCCGTATCTAGACTTCTTGTTGTGGTATATAGGGCCAATGACAACTTACGCCGTATCTAGACTTCTTGTTGTGGTATATAGGGCCAATGACAACTTACGCCGTATCTAGACTTCTTGTTGTGGTATACAGGGCCACTGACAACTTACGTCGTATCGAGCTAAAAATGTCAAAACCGTATTAGGTGCTTCAAACCATCTCTTTTGAGTCTCTGAACTCGTAACTTCCTTCTCACAGTGCCATTGGAGGTGACATCCAGTCTTATAACCAACACACTGCACGAGGGTCATTAAGGCTGTAATTTGCTTGTGCACTACTATCATGAATATTTGAATGTATAAAATAGAGATATAGAATGCATATAGCCATGAGATACTATACATCTCTCATTGTATACATCCTGCGGCGGATTTTACCAAGGCAACTCACGACTTCAGACAAGTCTGTCGCGCCAGCGCTGCGGCGGACCCAGAACCTGTGAATGGTGTTCCCCAGGGCAAGCGTCTCTTCTGGTTTGATGCTGGACACGAGCACTGCCCACCAGCACCCATTCCCCCTTCCTTCATATTCGCCTTCAGAGACGTGTGAAAGAAAAAGAAAAACGTTTCGCGGAATCCTAGTTCATGTATGGGTAAGTGCAAGCAAGAGAGCGGTAGCCCAAACACTGGGATGAGTGTGAACCTCCGGTTTACCGGGTTGCAGCGCTACCTGGCATTCATCGGGGGTAGCGTAGAAGCTACCGTATCGTCGGAACATCCATGCAGATCAGACCGATGCCTGATAAAGCCTCGCCGATTTCGACCCTTATGCGGCGGTCACTGAAGGTTTCTTGCCTCGTCTCGGGGAGGTGGACTCGCGTCTTATGGGACGCTGCTGCAGCCCGTCCTCCTCCTCCTCCGGACACCCCACGAAATCGTCGTTTAGTTGGGAGTTCTGGGCACTTTAACTCTAACGTTTTCTGCATTAAAGTCACCGGAGGGATGGTAGAACGTTTCAAACTTACAGAAGGAGAACTGATAAAACGTTTGAAGCTGAAAGAAGAACTAATAAAACGTTTGAAGCTCACATAGAATGAAGAACGTCTCAACACCCCTAGACAGAGAACGTTCTTCCAATGACATTCTCCTAAGAAAGAAAGAAAGTTAGTTCAGACTCTCAGGTAAGGACCCACTAGGGGCGAGGGGGAAGTGGGGACAGAAGAAGAATAGCCGGTGAGAGGAAGAGCTGAAGTAGAAGAGAAAGAGTCAGGACTAAACCCAACAGTCTAACTACTTGGATTGGTAAGAAAGAAAGAAAATTGCACAGGATTAATCCGTACATCTCCAGATGACCTCCAGGAAAACAATTCTCAAGCAATAAGGTCATAAGAAGCTGCTGAACAGTGAAGTGTGAACACCTAGTGAGGAGGAAGTTCCAGCAGGTATCCTCTAGCACCTCTGGGTACTTCTTATAATAACTTCCAGAACCTCTGGGTACTTCTTAAAATACCTTCCAGAACCTCTGATAATCTCCAGAACCTCTGGTAACTTCCAGAACCTCTGGTAACTTCCAGAACCTCTGGTAACTTCTTCAGTAACCACCTAGGTAACCACCCTAAATAACCTTCCTAGGTAACCACCCTAGGTAACTTCCCTAGGTAACCTCCTCAGGTAACCACTAGGTACCCTCCTTAGGTAACCACCATAGGTAACCACCCTAGGTAACTTCCCTAGGTAACCTCCTTAGGTAACCTACCTAGGTAACCACCCTAGGTAACGTCACTAGGTAACCTCCCTTGGTAACTTCCCTAGGTAGCCCCCTTAGGTAACCTCCCTATATAACCACCCTAGGTAACTTCCCTAGGTAACTTCCCTAGGTAACCTACTTAGGTAACCTCCCTAGGTAACTTCCCTAGGTAACCTCCCTAGGTAACCACCGTAGGTAACCTCATTAGGTATCCACCCTAGGTAACTTCCCTAGGTAACCTCCTTAGGTAACCACCCTATGTAACCTCCTTAGGTAACCACCCTAGGTAACCACCCTGGGTAACCACCCTAGGTAACCACCCTGGGTAACCTCCCTGGGTAACCTCCCTGGGTAACTTCCCTATGTAACCACCCTGGGTAACCTAGGTAACCACCCTAGATAACCACCCTAGGTAACCACCCTAGGCAACCACCCTGGGTAACCACCATGGGTAACCTCTTTAGGTAACCACCCTGGGTAACCACCCTAGGTAACCACCCTTGGTAACCACCATGGGTAACCTCCCTGGGTAACCTCCATAGGTAACCACCCTGGGTAACCACCCTAGGTAACCACCCTAGGTAACCACTATATGTAACCACCCTAGGTAACCACTTTAGGTAACCACCCTGGGTAACCACCCTAGGTAACCACTCTAGGTAACCACCCTAGGTAACCACCCTGGGTAACCACCCTAGGTAACCACTCTATGTAATCACCATGGGTAACCTCCCTGGGTAACCACCCTAGGTAACCACACTGGGTAACCACCCTGGGTAACCACCCTGGGTAACCTCGGAGGTTGCAGTGTTGCCAGCAGGGGTTGAAGAACCTCAGCTCTGGACATCGACCTTCTGTAACAATGGCAATACAATCCTCTTGTAAAATATTGAGCCAGCAGGAGGCAGCGTGTAAATACTGCTGCTGTGGGTTAAGGATGTGTAGGGTAGCTGGTTGTGTGGTGGTGGTGGTTGTTGTTGTGGTGGTGATGGTGGTTGTTGTTGTGGTGGTGATGGTGGTTGTTGTTGTTACTGTTGTTGTTGTGGTGGTGGTGGTAGTGGTAGTAGTGGTGGAGACATCAACACATCACAGACAGTGATCCGCCTGCGGCAGTACTCGCTAAGAGACTGTCTCCAGTACCTGCGGCAGTACTCACTAAGAACATAAGAACATAAGAAAGAATGAACACTGCAGCAGGCCTACTGGCCCATGCGAGGCATGTCCAAGTCTCCCACCGGTTTAAGCCAATGCCCCGACCCAGCCAGGTCAGGTTACATTCACTTAAGGAAGCAGCACGGCATCTGACCTAGTAGCACAAGCTAGTCAGGACCAACTCACACCCACCCGCACCCACTCATATATTTATCTAGCCTATTTTTAAAACTACACAACGTTTTAGCCTCTATAACTGTACTCGGGAGTTTGTTCCACTCATCGACAACTCTATTACCAAACCAATGCTTTCCTATATCCTTCCTGAATCTGAATTTATCCAACTTAAAGCCATTGCTGCGAGTCCTGTCAATACTAGATACTTTTAGCACGCTATTTACATCCCCTTTATTTATTCCTGTTTTCCATTTATACACCTCAATCATATCCCCCCTAATTCTACGCCTTTCTAGAGAGTTCAGATTCAGGGCCCTCAGTCTATCCTCATAGGGAAGATTTCTGATACATGGGATCAACTTAGTCATCCTCCTTTGTACGTTTTCCAGAGCATTTATATCCATTCTATAATACGGTGACCAAAACTGTGCAGCATAATCTAGATGAGGCCTAACCAAGGATATATAGAGTTGAAGAACAACCTGAGGACTCCTATTATTTATGCTTCTTGATATGAAGCCAAGGATTCTGTTCGCTTTATTGCGAACACTTATGCACTGCTGTCTTGGTTTTAGATTACCGCTAACCATAACTCCTAAATCCTTTTCGCAATCAGTAAGTATTATTAAGATCTACATTATTTAGTTTATATGTGGCATGGTTATTGTCCTGTCCAATATTTAGAACTTTGCATTTATCTATATGAAACTGCATCTGCCACTTCTCCGACCACTGCATCAGTCTATTCAAATCTTCCTGGAGTGCTCTAATGTCCTCATTTGAATGAATTGGACGGCCTATTTTGGTGTCATCAGCAAACTTGCTTATGTCGCTATTTATTCCCTCATCTATGTCGTTTATGTAGATTGTGAACAACAAGGGGCCCAATACCGACCCCTGTGGAACACCGCTTGTGACACTTCCCCACTCTGATTTCTCTCCATTTATGCAAACTCTCTGCTGCCTATTTGTCAATCATGCCTCTATCCAGGAAAAAAATTCTCCTCCTATTCCGTGTGCCTTAATTTTCCTCAATAGTCTCTGATGTGGGACTCTATCAAAAGCCTTACTGAAGTCCATATACACAATATCATATTCATTACCATGATCTACCTCCTCAAATACCTTAGTGAAAAAAGTTATTAAATTTGTAAGGCAGGAACGCCCTTTTGTAAAACCGTGCTGAGATTCGTTGATTAATTTATGCTTTTCAAGATGGCTGCGAATTGCCTCGGCAATTATTGATTCCATAAATTTTCCCACTATGGAGGTTAGGCTTATTGGTCTATAGTTCGAAGCTAAGGACCTGTCACCTGCTTTGAAAATAGGTATTACATTTGCCATTTTCCACTTATCTGGCACCATGCCAGTTTGCAGTGATATGTTGAAAAGATTAGCCATAGGTTTGCTAAGCTCCTCTTTACATTCCTTTAGAACCCTTGCATACAGTTCATCAGGGCCTGGGGATTTGTTAGGTTTTAATTTATCTATTTGTCTAAGGACCATGTCACTTGTGATCCTAATCGTGCATAGTTTACTATCGTCCTGTAATACATAATTTATTATTTCTGGAATATCGCTAAGAGACAGTGTCTCCAGTACCTGCGGCAGTACTCGCTAAGAGGCAGTGTCTCCAGTACCTACGGCAGTACTCGCTAAGAGGCAGTGTCTCCAGTACCTGCGGCAGTACTCACTAAGAGACAGTGTCTCCAGTACCTGCGGCAGTACTCACTAAGAGACAGTGTCTCCAGTACCTGCGGCAGTACTCGCTAAGAGGCAGTGTCTCCAGTACCTACGGCAGTACTCGCTAAGAGACAGTGTCTCCAGTACCTGCGGCAGTACTCACTAAGAGACAGTGTCTCCAGTACCTGCGGCAGTACACGCTAAGAGACAGTGTCTCCAGTACCTGCGGCAGTACTCACTAAGAGACAGTGTCTCCAGTACCTGCGGCAGTACTCGCTAAGAGGCAGTGTCTCCAGTACCTGCGGCAGTACTCGCTAAGAGACAGTGTCTCCAGTACCTGCGGCAGTACTCACTAAGAGACAGTGTCTCCAGTACCTGCGGCAGTACACGCTAAGAGACAGTGTCTCCAGTACCTGCGGCAGTACTCACTAAGAGACAGTGTCTCCAGTACCTGCGGCAGTACTCGCTAAGAGGCAGTGTCTCCAGTACCTGCGGCAGTACTCACTAAGAGACAGTGTCTCCAGTACCTGCGGCAGTACACACTAAGAGGCAGTGTCTCCAGTACCTGCGGCAGTACTCGCTAAGAAACAGTGTCTCCAGTACCTGCGGCAGTACTCACTAAGAGACAGTGTCTCCAGTACCTGCGGCAGTACTCACTAAGAGACAGTGTCTCCAGTACCTGCGGCAGTACTCGCTAAGAGACAGTTTCTCCAGTACCTGCGGCAGTACTCACTAAGAGACAGTGTCTCCAGTACCTGCGGCAGTACTCACTAAGAGACAGTGTCTCCAGTACCTGCGGCAGTACTCACTAAGAGA
Organism: Cherax destructor; assembly: GCA_009830355.1. Taxonomy (NCBI): domain Eukaryota; kingdom Metazoa; phylum Arthropoda; class Malacostraca; order Decapoda; family Parastacidae; genus Cherax; species Cherax destructor. The sequence goes on from WNWK01013320.1 coordinate 6,882, forward strand.
CAGTGTCTCCAGTACCTGCGGCAGTACTCACTAAGAGACAGTGTCTCCAGTACCTGCGGCAGTACTCACTAACAGTGTCTCCAGTACCTGCGGCAGTACTCACTAACAGACAGTGTCTCCAGTACCTGTGGCAGTACTCACTAAGAGACAGTGTCTCCAGTACCTGCGGCAGTACTCGCTAAGAGGCAGTGTCTCCAGTACCTGCGGCAGTACTCACTAAGAGACAGTGTCTCCAGTACCTGCGGCAGTACACACTAAGAGGCAGTGTCTCCAGTACCTGCGGTAGTACTCGCTAAGAAACAGTGTCTCCAGTACCTGCGGCAGTACTCACTAAGAGACAGTGTCTCCAGTACCTGCGGCAGTACTCACTAACAGTGTCTCCAGTACCTGCGGCAGTACTCACTAACAGACAGTGTCTCCAGTACCTGTGGCAGTACTCACTAAGAGACAGTGTCTCCAGTACCTGCGGCAGTACTCGCTAAGAGGCAGTGTCTCCAGTACCTGCGGCAGTACTCACTAGAGACAGTGTCTCCAGTACCTGCGGCAGTACATACTAAGAGGCAGTGTCTCCAGTACCTGCGGCAGTACTCGCTAAGAAACAGTGTCTCCAGTACCTGCAGCAGTACTCACTAAGAGACAGTGTCTCCAGTACCTGCGGCAGTACTCGCTAAGAGACAGTTTCTCCAGTACCTGCGGTAGTACTCACTAAGAGACAGTGTCTCCAGTACCTGCGGCAGTACTCGCTAGGAGACAGTTTCTCCAGTACCTGCGGCAGTACTCACTAAGAGACAGTGTCTCCAGTACCTGCGGCAGTACTCACTAAGAGACAGTGTCTCCAGTACCTGCGGCAGTACTCACTAAGAGACAGTGTCTCCAGTACCTGCGGCAGTACTCACTAAGAGACAGTGTCTCCAGTACCTGCGGCAGTACTCGCTAAGAGACAGTGTCTCCAGTACCTGCTACTTTACTCTCCCCATAGGTTTGCTAAGCTCCTCTTTACATTCCTTTAGAACCCTTGCATACAGTTCATCAGGGCCTGGGGATTTGTTAGGTTTTAATTTATCTATTTGTCTAAGGACCATGTCACTTGTGATCCTAATCGTGCATAGTTTACTATCGTCCTGTAATACATAATTTATTATTTCTGGAATATCGCTAAGAGACAGTGTCTCCAGTACCTGCGGCAGTACTCGCTAAGAGGCAGTGTCTCCAGTACCTACGGCAGTACTCGCTAAGAAACAGTGTCTCCAGTACCTGCGGCAGTACTCACTAAGAGACAGTGTCTCCAGTACCTGCGGCAGTACTCACTAAGAGACAGTGTCTCCAGTACCTGCGGCAGTACTCGCTAAGAGGCAGTGTCTCCAGTACCTACGGCAGTACTCGCTAAGAGACAGTGTCTCCAGTACCTGCGGCAGTACTCACTAAGAGACAGTGTCTCCAGTACCTGCGGCAGTACACGCTAAGAGACAGTGTCTCCAGTACCTGCGGCAGTACTCACTAAGAGACAGTGTCTCCAGTACCTGCGGCAGTACTCGCTAAGAGGCAGTGTCTCCAGTACCTGCGGCAGTACTCGCTAAGAGACAGTGTCTCCAGTACCTGCGGCAGTACTCACTAAGAGACAGTGTCTCCAGTACCTGCGGCAGTACACGCTAAGAGACAGTGTCTCCAGTACCTGCGGCAGTACTCACTAAGAGACAGTGTCTCCAGTACCTGCGGCAGTACTCGCTAAGAGGCAGTGTCTCCAGTACCTGCGGCAGTACTCACTAGAGACAGTGTCTCCAGTACCTGCGGCAGTACTCACTAAGAGACAGTGTCTCCAGTACCTGCGGCAGTACTCACTAACAGTGTCTCCAGTACCTGCGGCAGTACTCACTAACAGACAGTGTCTCCAGTACCTGTGGCAGTACTCACTAAGAGACAGTGTCTCCAGTACCTGCGGCAGTACTCGCTAAGAGGCAGTGTCTCCAGTACCTGCGGCAGTACTCACTAAGAGACAGTGGCTCCAGTACCTGCGGCAGTACACACTAAGAGGCAGTGTCTCCAGTACCTGCGGCAGTACTCGCTAAGAAACAGTGTCTCCAGTACCTGCGGCAGTACTCACTAAGAGACAGTGTCTCCAGTACCTGCGGCAGTACTCACTAACAGTGTCTCCAGTACCTGCGGCAGTACTCACTAACAGACAGTGTCTCCAGTACCTGTGGCAGTACTCACTAAGAGACAGTGTCTCCAGTACCTGCGGCAGTACTCGCTAAGAGGCAGTGTCTCCAGTACCTGCGGCAGTACTCACTAAGAGACAGTGTCTCCAGTACCTGCGGCAGTACACACTAAGAGGCAGTGTCTCCAGTACCTGCGGCAGTACTCGCTAAGAAACAGTGTCTCCAGTACCTGCAGCAGTACTCACTAAGAGACAGTGTCTCCAGTACCTGCGGCAGTACTCGCTAAGAGACAGTTTCTCCAGTACCTGCGGTAGTACTCACTAAGAGACAGTGTCTCCAGTACCTGCGGCAGTACTCGCTAGGAGACAGTTTCTCCAGTACCTGCGGCAGTACTCACTAAGAGACAGTGTCTCCAGTACCTGCGGCAGTACTCACTAAGAGACAGTGTCTCCAGTACCTGCGGCAGTACTCACTAAGAGACAGTGTCTCCAGTACCTGCGGCAGTACTCACTAAGAGACAGTGTCTCCAGTACCTGCGGCAGTACTCGCTAAGAGACAGTGTCTCCAGTACCTGCGGCAGTACTCGCTAAGAGACAGTGTCTCCAGTACCTGCTACTTTACTCTCCCCTCTACATGTACCTAGTTTATGTGTATCACTCAAGCAAATAAAACATCATTATTATTATTATTATTATTATTATTATTATTATTAATTATTATTACATTATTATTACTAGGGTCATTATTATTAATTATATTGTTAATGATTATTATTTATTATTAATTATATTGTTAATGATTATTATTAATTATATTATTAATGATTATTAATAATTGTTATTATTATTCTTGTTATTATTACATACGGACAAGTTTATGGTAGAGGTTACCAGCCTAGACGAGGCGGCCCTCCGTCAACCACCTCAGTCTTATTGTGCTTCAGGAAGCGCTAGAACCGTGTGG
>WNWK01013320.1:12500-55832 GCA_009830355.1 Cherax destructor
ATAATCTTGAGTATATGATATCAGAATGTGTTTCTTTTTTATATTTAAATATTCTCATACACTGTCATACACACACACACACACACACACACACATACACACACACACATACACACACATACATACACACACATACACACACACAAACACACATACATACAACAGGCCTAGTGTCAAATCGACATGTGCCTAGGACAAAATGGTAACTAACACACACACACACACACACACACATACACACAGAAGAGTGGTGGAGCACCTAGAAAGGAATGAGCTTATCAACGACGGCCAACACGGTTTCAGGGACGGGAAATCCTGTGTCACAAACCTACTGGAGTTCTACGACAGGGTGACAGCAGTAAGACAAGAGAGAGAGGGGTGGGTAGCTTGCATTTTCTTGGACTGTAAGAATGCGTTTGACACAGTTCCACACAAGAGATTAGTGCAGAAGCTGGAGGACCAGGCAGGGGTAACAGGGAAGGCACCACAATGGATCAGGGAATACCTGTCAGGAAGACAGCAGCAAATCATGGTTCGTGGCGAGGTGTCAGAGTGGGCGCCTGTGACGAGTGGGGTTCCACAGGGGTCAGTCCTGGGACCAGTGCTGTTTCTGGTATTTGTGAACGACATGACGGAAGGAATAGACTCCGAAGTGTCCCTGTTTGCAGATGATGTGAAGTTGATGAGAAGAATTCAATCAAACGAGGACCAGGAAGAACTACAAAGGGATGTGGACAGGCTGCAGGCCTGGTCCAGCAACTGGTTCCTGGAGTTCAACCCCACCAAGTGCAAAGTCATGAAGATTGGGGAAGGGCAAAGAAGACCGCAGACGGAGTACAGTCTAGGGGCCAGGGACTACAAACCTCACTCAAGGAAAAAGATCTTGGGTTGAGTATAACACCAGGCACATCTCCTGAGGCGAACATCAACCAAATAACTGCTGCAGCATACGGGCGCTTAGCAAACCTAAGAACAACATTCCGACATCTTAATAAAGAATCGTTCAGGACCCTGTACACTGTGTACGTTAGGCCCATACTGGAGTATACAGCACCAGTTTGGAACCCACACCTAGCCAAGCACATAAAGAAACTAGAGAAAGTGCAAAGGTTTGCAGTAAGACTAGTTTCGGAGCTAAGGGGTATGTCCTAAGAGGAGAGGTTAAGGGAAATTGACCTGACGACACTGGAGGACAGGAGAGATAGGGGGGACATGATAACGACATATAAAATACTGAGAGGAATTGACAAGGTGGACAGAGACAGAATGTTCCAGAGATGGGACACAGCAACAAGGGGTCACAGTTGGAAGTTGAAGACTCAGAAGATGAATCACAGGGATGTTAGGAAGTATTTCTTCAGTCACAGAGTGGTCAGGAAGTGGAATAGCTTTGGAGCGATGAAGTGGAGGCATGATCCATTCATAGCTTCAAGAAGAGGTATGATAAGGCTCATGGCGAAGGGAGAGTGACCCAGTAGCGGCCAGTGAAGAGGGGGGCCAGGAGCTATGACTAGATCCCTGCAACCACAACTAGGTGAGTACACACAAACACACACATACACACACTCCACTACCTATCATTGTTATACACAAACTCAACTACTGCCACCATCATACACACACCACTGCCACCATCATACACACACTACTGTCAGCATCATACACACACTACTGTCAGCATCATACACACACTACTGCCACCATCATACACACACTACTGCTACCATCATACACACACTACTGTCACCATCATACACACACTACTGTCACCATCATACACACACTACTGTCACCATCATACACACACTACTGCCACCATCATACACACACTACTACCACCATCATACACACACTACTGCCACCATCATACACACAATACTGCCACCATCATACACACACTACTGTCACCATCATACACACACTACTGCCACCATCATACGCACACTACTGCCACCATCATACACACACTACTGCCACCATCATACGCACACTACTGCCACCATCATACACACACTACTGCCACCATCATTTACACACTACTGCCACCATCATTTACACACTACTGCCACCATCATAAACACACTACTGTCACCATCATACATACACTACTGCCACCATCATACACACACTACTGACACCATCATACACACACTACTGACACCATCATACACACACTACTGCCACCATCATACACACACTACTGACACCATCATACGCACACTACTGTCACCATCATACACACACTACTGACACCATCATACACACACTACTGCCACCATCATTTACACACTACTGCCACCATCATTTACACACTACTGCCACCATCATTTACACACTACTGCTACCATCATACACACACTACTGTCACCATAATACATACACTACTGTCACCATCATACACACACTACTGACACCATCATACACACACTACTGCCACCATCATTTACACACTACTGCCACCATCATTTACACACTACTGCCACCATCATTTACACACTACTGCTACCATCATACACACACTACTGTCACCATAATACATACACTACTGCCACCATCATACACACACTACTGCAACCATCATACACACACTACTGTCACCATCATACACACACTACTGTCACCATCATACATACACTACTGTCACCATCATACACACACTACTGCCACCATCATACATAAACTACTTTCACCATCATACACACACTACTGCCACCATCACACACACACTACTGCCACCATCATTTACACACTACTGTCACCATCATACACACACTACTGTCACCATCATACACACACTACTGACACCATCATACACACACTACTGACACCATCATACACACACTACTGCCACCATCATACGCACACTACTGTCACCATCATACACACACTACTGCCACCATCATACATACACTACTGTCACCATCATACACACACTACTGTCACCATCATACACACACTACTGACACCATCATACACACACTACTGACACCATCATACACACACTACTGCCACCATCATACACATACTACTGCCACCATCATTTACACACTACTGTAACCATCATTTACACACTACTGTCACCATCATACACACACTACTGTCACCATCATACACACACTACTGACACCATCATACACACACTACTGACACCATCATACACACACTACTGACACCATCATACACACACTACTGCACCATCATACCACACTACTGTCACCATCATACACACACTACTGTCACCATCATACACACACTACTGTCACCATCATACACACACTACTGACACCATCATACACACACTACTGTCACCATCATTTACACACTACTGACACCATCATACACACACTACTGTCACCATCATACACACACTACTGACACCATCATACACACACTACTGTCAGCATCATACACACACTACTGACACCATCATACACACACTACTGACACCATCATACACACACTACTGTCACCATCATTTACACACTACTGCCACCATCATACACACACTACTGTCACCATCATACACACACTACTGACACCATCATACACACACTACTGTCAGCATCATACACACACTACTGCCACCATCATACACACACTACTGACACCATCATACACACACTACTGTCACCATCATACACACACTACTGTCACCATCATACACACACTACTGACACCATCATACACACACTACTGACACCATCATACACACACTACTGCCACCATCATACGCACACTACTGTCACCATCATACACACACTACTGTCACCATCATACACACACTACTGACACCATCATACACACACTACTGACACCATCATACACACACTACTGTCACCATCATACACACACTACTGCCACCATCATACACACACTACTGTCAGCATCATACACACACTACTGCCACCATCATACACACACTACTGTCACCATCATACACACACTACTGACACCATCATACACACACTACTGTCACCATCATACACACACTACTGCCACCATCATACACACACTACTGTCAGCATCATACACACACTACTGTCACCATCATACACACACTACTGTCACCATCATACACACACTACTGTCACCATCATACACACACTACTGCCACCATCATACACACACTACTGACACCATCATACACACACTACTTGACACATCATACACACACTACTGACACCATCATACACACACTACTGTCACCATCATACACACACTACTGCCACCATCATACACACTACTGCCACATCATACACACACTACTGCCACCATCATACACACACTACTGTCACCATCATACACACACTACTGACACCATCATACACACACTACTGCCACCATCATACGCACACTACTGCCACCATCATACACACACTACTGCCACCATCATACACACACTACTGTCACCATCATACACACACTACTGCCACCATCATACACACACTACTGTCACCATCATACACACACTACTGTCACCATCATACACACACTACTGACACCATCATACACACACTACTGTCACCATCATACACTACACTACCATCTACGCACATACTGCACCATCATACACACACTACTGTCACCATCATACACACACTACTGACACCATCATACACACACTACTGCCACCATCATACGCACACTACTGCCACCATCATACGCACACTACTGACACCATCATACACACACTACTGACACCATCATACACACACTACTGACACCATCATACACACACTACTGACACCATCATACACACACTACTGACACCATCATACCACAACTACTGACACCATCATACTCACACTACTGACACCATCATACACACACTACTGACACCATCATACACACACTACTGACACCATCATACACACACTACTGACACCATCATACGCACACTACTGCACCATCATACGCACACTACTGACACCATCATACACACACTACTGACACCATCATACACACACTACTGACACCATCATACGCACACTACTGCCACCATCATACACACACTACTGACACCATCATACACACACTACTGACACCATCATACACACACTACTGACACCATCATACCACTACGCACCATCATACACACACTACTGACACCATCATACGCACACTACTGACACCATCATACGCACACTACTGACACCATCATACGCACACTACTGACACCATCATACGCACACTACTGACACCATCATACGCACACTACTGACACCATCATACGCACACTACTGCCACCATCATACCACACTACTGACACCATCATACACACACTACTGCATCACCATTCATACACATCACCACTACTGACACCATCATACACACACTACTGACACCATCATACGCACACTACTGACACCATCATACGCACACTACTGACACCATCATACGCACACAAGCTGTCACATGGATGAACAATATACAAACTATAATTTCAAAGAATGCGTATATGTCTGGGGTTTTATTTAAACAATGAGAATGCGTTCGTAGATACCCTGAACAAGACAACTACTATTAAAACTACTGCTATTACTACCACCACTACTCAACTACTTACATCCCAACAACTACTACTATTACTACTAATAGTATTACTAGCACCTCTTCCACTATTTCCTCGTGGACCGGTAATACCTGTGTGATTGTGTACACATGCTGAAGGTGTTTGCCCTGGTGTTTGCTCTGTGTGTTTGTCATGGGTGTTTACACACACCGCTTCAGAGCCTCACTTCAGCCCTCACCTCAAAGAAGCAGTTGGTCTCCATGCCCCGGAGGGCTGCTCAGACAGGAAGAGCAACGCTCTGAACTGTCTGTTCGACTCTCTGTCTGCTTGCTGTTCTGTCTTATTTACTCACCTGTCATTACCCCCCATATTTCTTGCCTCTCCGCCTTTACGTCCTCTACGTGAGATGGAAGAAAGGAACAAGGGAGGTAGTGAACAAGGAGTAATAATTGGTGTGCTTGTAAATCGATCAAACCACGACTAACACTGGCTGGCTGGCAGGCAAGCTGCTGTACTTGTACACACACAACCCGCACATAGAAGAGAGGAGCTTACGACGACGTTTCGGTCCGACTTGGACTTTGTAAATGGTCCAAGTCGGACCGAAACGTCGTCGTAAGCTCCTCTCTTCTATGTGCGGGTTGTGTGTGTATTGTTCCAGTCATGGTATTGTGCCTTTTTTGTTATTTATATATTGGTGTACTTGTAGATCGGTCAAGCTAAGGCTGTCCAACACTGGCTGGCTGGCAGGCAGGCAGGCACGCTGACGTACTTGTAGATCGGTCAAGCTAAGGCTGTCCAACACTGCCTGGCAGGCAGGCAGGCAAGCTAGTGTACTTGTAGATCGGTCAAGCTAAGGCAACTCTCTTGACAATCCACTTTATTAATGTGGCGTTGAGGTGACCATGTTTGGGAGAGGGCCCCGCTCTGCCACAACTCTCCAGGCATCATAACTCTGCAGAGTAAAGCCGTGGATTGTCAAGCCATGTGGCTGGCTTATGAACCCCATTGTCGCTTCCCCCATCCCTGAACGATCCCAATACTCCCCGCCTGCACACTCCTTCCATGTAAACGCCCCTCCCACCTGCACACCTCTCACACAGTCTGCTAACACTTTGGTACCTATTTCCTGGGTCTTGAGAGAGGGTGCAGAGGCACTGTGTGTGTGTGCCGCTAGCAACAATTTTCCACAAGTCTATCGAGGTGGGGAAAACAGCAAATGTAGTCCCAATTTTTAAGAAAGGGGACAGACAGGCAGCGTTAAACTACAGACCAGAGTCACTGACATGTATATTATGCAAAGTCATGGAGAAGATTATCAGGAGAAGAGTAGTGGAGCACCTAGAGAAGAGTGAGTTCATACATGACAACCAGCACAGCTCCAGGGATGGAAAATCCTGTATATCATTTGTATTCAGTATCGACAAGGTGATGAATTAAACACATGTGTAACATCTGGGTATCTTTAAAGATGCCCAGTTGCTACACATGTGTCTAATTCATCATTGAAAATTCTGTGTCACAAACCTACTGGAGTTCTACGACAAGGTAACAGAAGTAAGACAGGAAAAAAGAGGGATGGGTAGATTGCATTTTCTTGGACTGTAAGAAGGCTTTTGACACAGTACAGATTAACAGATAAAGAACTGCAATGGATCAGTTAATACCTGACAGGAAGGAAACAACGAGTGTTGGTACGTGACGAGGTGTCGGAATGAGTGCATGTTACGAGTGGGGTTCCAAAAGAGTCAGTCCTAGGGCCAGAGCTGTTTCTTGTATACGTGAATGACATGACAGAAGGGGTAGAGTCAGCAGTGTCCCTGTTCACAGACGACATGAAACTAATGAAGAGAATACAGTCAGACAATGATCAAGAAAAGCTACAAGGGGATCTGGACAGGCTACAAATCTGGTCTGACAACTGGCTCCTGGAGTTTAACCCCACCAAGTGCAAAGTCATGAAGCTTGGGTAAAGACGAAGAAGACTGCAGATGGACCACAGACTCGGGGGGCAAAGGCTGCAAAAACCTCACTCAAGGAGAAGAACACTGTACACTGTGTACGTCAGGCCCATATTGGAGTACGCAGAACCAGTATGGAACCCACACCTGGTCATGTACATCAAGAAATTGGAGAAAGTACAAAAGTTTGCACCAGTGCCTGGTGCCAGAGTCCATCCCTCCCAAGATACAAACCTTCCCTCCATCACTGCCTTCCTCCATCTCCACGAAACCGCCCACCCGCGCACCTGCCCACCCGCACACCTGCCCACCAGCCCTCTCCCGGAGAAGCTGACACACACAGAAACAGGTCAGCTTCTGTGAGACTATTGAGCTGTGAGTCCCTCAGAGAAGTGAGTCCCTCAGAGCAGTGAGTCCCTCAGAGAAGTGAGTCCCTCAGAGCAGTGAGTCGCTCAGAGAAGTGAGTCCCTCGGAGCAGTGAGTCCCTCAGAGCATTGAGTCCCCTCAGAGCATTGAGTCCCTCAGAGCAGTGAGTCCCTCAGAGCAGTGAGTCCCTCAGAGCAGTGAGTCCCTCAGAGCAGTGAGTCCCTCAGAGCAGTGAGTCCCTCAGAGCAGTGAGTCCCTCAGAGTAGTGAGTCCCTCAGAGCAGTGAGTCCATCAGAGCATTGAGTCCCTCAGAGCAGTGAGTCCCTCAGAGTAGTGAGTCCCTCAGAGCAGTGAGTCCCTCAGAGTAGTGAGTCCCTCAGAGCAGTGAGTCCCTCAGAGTAGTGAGTCTCTCAGAGCAGTGAGTCCCTCAGAGCAGTGAGTCCATCAGAGCAGTGAATCCCTCAGAGCAGTGAGCCCCTCAGAGCAGTGAGTCCCCAGAGATGTGAGTCCCTCAGAGCAGTGAGTCCCTCAGAGCAGTGAGTCCCTGAGAGCAGTGAGTCCATCAGAGCAGTGAGTCCCTCAGAGCAGTGAGTCCCTCAGAGCAGTGAGTTCCTCAGAGTAGTGAGTCCCTCAGAGCAGTGAGTCCTCAGAGCAGTGAGTCCTCAGAGCAGTGAGTCCCTCAGAGAAGTGAGTCCCTCAGAGCAGTGAGTCGCTCAGAGAAGTGAGTCCCTCGGAGCAGTGAGTCCCTCAGAGCAGTGAGTCCCTCAGAGCAGTGAGTCCCTCAGAGCAGTGAGTCCCTCAGAGCAGTGAGTCCCTCAGAGCAGTGAGTCCCTCAGAGTAGTGAGTCCCACAGAGCAGTGAGTCCCTCAGAGCAGTGAGTCCCTCAGAGCAGTGAGTCCCTCAGAGTAGTGAGTCCCTCAGAGCAGTGAGTCCCTCAGAGTAGTGAGTCCCTCAGAGCAGTGAGTCCCTCAGAGTAGTGAGTCCCTCAGAGCAGTGAGTCCCTCAGAGCAGTGAGTCCCTCAGAGCAGTGAGTCCCTCAGAGTAGTGAGTCCCTCAGAGCAGTGAGTCCCTCAGAGCAGTGAGTCCCTCAGAGCATTGAGTCCCTCAGAGCAGTGAGTCCCTCAGAGTAGTGAGTCCCTCAGAGCAGTGAGTCCCTCAGAGCCGTGAGTCCCTCAGAGCAGTGAGTCCCTCAGAGCAGTGAGTCCCTCAGAGTAGTGAGTCCCTCAGTGCATTGAGTCCCTCAGAGCCGTGAGTCCCTCAGAGCAGTGAGTCCCTCAGAGTAGTGAGTCCCTCAGAGCAGTGAGTCCCTCAGAGCATTGAGTCCCTCAGTGCAGTGAGTCCCTCAGAGTAGTGAGTCCCTCAGAGCATTGAGTCCCTCAGAGCAGTGAGTCCCTCAGAGCAGTGAGTCCCTCAGAGCAGTGAGTCCCCCAGAGTAGTGAGTCCCTCAGAGCATTGAGTCCTCAGAGCATTGAGTCCTCAGAGCAGTGAGTCCTCAGAGTAGTGAGTCCCTCAGAGCATTGAGTCCCTCAGAGCAGTGAGTCCCTCAGAGTAGTGAGTCCCTCAGAGCATTGAGTCCCTCAGAGCATTGAGTCCCTCAGAGCATTGAGTCCCTCAGAGCAGTGAGTCCCTCAGAGCATTGAGTCCCTCAGAGCAGTGAGTCCCTCAGAGCATTGAGTCCCTCAGAGCATTGAGTCCCTCAGAGCAGTGAGTCCCTCAGAGCAGTGAGTCCCTCAGAGCAGTGAGTCCCTCAGAGCAGTGAGTCCCTCAGAGCATTGAGTCCCTCAGAGCAGTGAGTCCCTCAGAGTAGTGAGTCCCTCAGAGCATTGAGTCCCTCAGAGCATTGAGTCCCTCAGAGCAGTGAGTCCCTCAGAGCATTGAGTCTCTCAGAGCAGTGAGTCCCTCAGAGCAGTGAGTCCCTCAGAGCAGTGAGTCCCTCAGAGCATTGAGTCCCTCAGAGCAGTGAGTCCCTCAGAGCATTGAGTCCCTCAGAGCATTGAGTTCCTCAGAGCATTGAGTCTCTCAGAGCTGTGAGTCACTCAGAGCAGTGAGTCCCTCAGAGCAGTGAGTCCCTCAGAGCAGTGAGACCCTCAGAGCAGTGAGTCCCTCAGAGCAGTGAGTCCCTCAGAGTAGTGAGTCCCTCAGAGCATTGAGTCCCTCAGAGCAGTGAGTCCCTCAGAGTAGTGAGTCCCTCAGAGCATTGAGTCCCTCAGAGCAGTGAGTGCCTCAGAGCAGTGAGTCCCTCAGAGCTGTGAGTCCCCAGAGCTGTGAGTCCCTCAGAGCAGTGAGTCCCTCAGAGCAGTGAGTCCATCAGAGTAGTGAGTCCATCAGAGCAGTGAGTCCCTCAGAGCAGTGAGTCTCTCAGAGCAGTGAGTCCCTCAGAGCAGTGAGTCCCTCAGAGCATTGAGTCCCTCAGAGCAGTGAGTCCCTCAGAGTAGTGAGTCCCTCAGATCATTGAGTCCTTCAGAGCAGTGAGTCCCTCAGAGTAGTGAGTCCCTCAGAGCATTGAGTCCCTCAGAGCAGTGAGTCCCTCAGAGCAGTGAGTCCCTCAGAGCTGTGAGTCCCCAGAGCTGTGAGTCCCTCAGAGCAGTGAGTCCCTCAGAGCAGTGATTCCCTCAGAGCAGTGAGTCCCTCAGAGCTGTGAGTCCCTCAGAGCAGTGAGTCCCTCAGAGCAGTAAGTCCCTCAGAGCAGTGAGTCCCTCAGAGCAGTGAGTCCCTCAGAGCAGTGAGTCCCTCAGAGCAGTGAGTCCCTCAGAGCAGTGAGTCCCTCAGAGCAGTGAGTCCCTCAGAGCAGTGAGTCTCTCAGAGCATTGAGTCCCTCAGAGCAGTGAGTCCCTCAGACCAGGGGGGGGGGAGGTAGACCAGCAAACAAAAGGTCACAATATGCTCTCAAATGCCACCAGTGTAGAAGCACTGCTGAGTGCATTGTTCGTGTCCGTGCGTGTGCAGCCGTGCTTGCTACGTGCGCAGCTTCACCCCCTCCCGTCACGAATGGATGACTAGGGGGGATATGATAACGACGTACAAAATACTAAAAGGTATTGAGAAGGTTAACTGGGACATTATGTTTCAGAGATGGGAAATACGAACAATCGGACACAGTTGGAAGTTGATAACTCAGATGAGTCACAAGGATGTTAGGAAGTGTTTCTTCAGGTTAGAGTTATCAGGAAGTGAAACAATCTGGAGAGTGGTATAGTGGAGGCAGAATCCATACTTAGCTTTAAGAAGAGGTATGATAAAGCTCATGGAGCAGGGAGAGAATGGACCTAGTAGCGACCAGTGAAGAGGCGGGGAAAGGAACTGTGACTTGACCTCTGCAACCACACGTAGGTGAATACACACACACACACACACACACACACACACACACACACACACACAAACTCACACACACACACACACACATCAACATGCACACACACACACACACACACACACACACACACACACACACATCAACATGCACACACACACACAAACACACACACACACACACACACACACACATCAACATGCACACAGGGTAGCAGCGTGGTCGGGGCCTCACTGGACACGGGATACCAACAAGAATACCAATACGTGTGGGGGTGCTCGGGGTTACTACCAGTGGCACACCTTAATGAATGTACCTGCCCCTGTGCTGCGGTACACGAGGCTGGGTACCGTGTTGCTCAGTGGTCAGGTACACCGCTAGTCGTACCCCTGGTGACCCACCACTCACCTTCCCTCCTCACTCCAGGTTACCAATATAAAACATGTTAGCATTTTTTCCTTGCTGATAAAAGGCGGAACCTCAAGGCAGGCGGAACCTCAAGGCAGGCGGAACCTCAAGGCAGGCGGAACCTCAAGGCAGGCGGAACCTCAAGGCAGGCGGAACCTCAAGGCAGGCGGAATTTCAAGGCAGGCGGAACCTCAAGGCAGGCGGAACCTCAAGGCAGGCGGAACCTCAAGGCAGGCGGAACCTCAAGGCAGGCGGAACCTCAAGGCAGACGGAACCTCAAGGCAGGCGGAACCTCAAGGCAGGCGGAACCTCAAGGCAGGCGGAACCTCAAGGCAGGCGGAACCTCAAGGCAGGCGGAACCTCAAGGCAGGCGGAACCTCAAGGCAGGCGGAACCTCAAGGCAGACGGAACCTCAAGGCTGGCGGAACCTCAAGGCAGACGGAACCTCAAGGCAGGCGGAACCTCAAGGCAGGCGGAACCTCAAGGCAGGCGGAACCTCAAGGCAGACGGAACCTCAAGGCAGGCGGAACCTCAAGGCAGGCGGAACCTCAAGGCAGGCGGAACCTGAGGCAGGTGGAACCTCAAGGCAGACGGAACCTCAAGGCAGGCGGAACCTCAAGGCAGACGGAACCTCAAGGCAGGCGGAACCTCAAGGCAGGCGGAACCTCAAGGCAGACGGAACCTTGAGGCAGGCGGAACCTCAAGGCAGGCGGAACCTCAAGGCAGGCGGAACCTTGAGGCAGGCGGAACCTCAAGGCAGACAGAACCTTGAGGCAGACGGAACCTCAAGGCAGGCGGAACCTCAAGGCAGGCGGAACCTCAAGGCAGGCGGAACTTCAAGGCAGGCGGAACCTCAAGGCAGGCGGAACCTCAAGGCAGGCGGAACCTCAAGGCAGACGGAACCTCAAGGCAGGCGGAACCTCAAGGCAGACGGAACCTCAAGGCAGGCGGAACCTCAAGGCAGGCGGAACCTCAAGGCAGGCGGAACCTCAACGCAGGCGGAACCTCAAGGCAGGCGGAACCTCAAGGCAGACAGAACCTCAAGGCAGGCGGAACCTCAAGGCAGGCGGAACCTCAAGGCAGGCGGAACCTCAAGGCAGGCGGAACCTCAAGGCAGGCGGAACTCAAGGCAGGCGGAACCTCAAGGCAAGCGGAACCTCAAGGCAGGCGGAACCTCAAAGCAGGCGGAACCTCAAAGCAGGCGGAACCTCAAGGCAGACGGAACCTCAAGGCAGGCGGAACCTCAAGGCAGGCGGAACCTCAAGGCAGGCGGAACCTCAAGGCAGGCGGAACCTCAAGGCAGACGGAACCTTGAGGCAGACGGAACCTCAAGGCCGACGGAACCTCAAGGCAGACGGAACCTTGAGGCAGGCGGAACCTCAAGGCAGGCGGAACCTCAAGGCAGGCGGAACCTCAAGGCAGACGGAACCTTGAGGCAGACGGAACCTCAAGGCAGGCGGAACCTCAAGGCAGGCGGAACCTCAAGGCAGACGGAACCTCAAGGCAGGCGGAACCTCAAGGCAGGCGGAACCTCAAGGCAGACGGAACCTCAAGGCAGGCGGAACCTCAAGGCAGGCGGAACCTCAAGGCAGACGGAACTTCAAGGCAGGCGGAACCTCAAGGCAGGCGGAACCTCAAGGCAGGCGGAACCTCAAGGCAGACGGAACCTCAAGGCAGACGGAACTTCAAGGCAGGCGGAACCTCAAGGCAGACGGAACCTCAAGGCAGGCGGAACCTCAAGGCAGACGGAACCTCAAGGCAGACGGAACCTCAAGGCAGGCGGAACCTCAAGGCAGGCGGAACCTCAAGGCAGACGGAACCTCAAGGCAGGCGGAACCTCAAGGCAGACGGAACCTCAAGGCAGGCGGAACCTCAAGGCAGACGGAACCTCAAGGCAGGCGGAACCTCAAGGCAGGCGGAACCTCAAGGCAGGCGGAACCTCAAGGCAGGCGGAACCTCAAGGCAGGCGGAACCTCAAGGCAGGCGGAACCTCAAGGCAGGCGGAACCTCAAGGCAGACGGAACCCCAAGGCAGGCGGAACCTCAAGGCAGGCGGAACCTCAAGGCAGGCGGAACCTCAAGGCAGACGGAACTTCAAAGCAGACGGAACCTCAAGGCAGACGGAACTTCAAGGCAGGCGGAACCTCAAGGCAGATGGAACCTCAAGGCAGACGGAACCTCAAGGCAGGCGGAACCTCAAGGCAGACGGAACCTCACGGCAGGCGGAACCTCAAGGCAGGCGGAACCTCAAGGCAGACGGAACCTCAAGGCAGACGGAACCTCAAGGCAGACGGAACCTCAAGGCAGACGGAACTTCAAGGCAGACGGAATTTCAAGGCAGGCGGAACCTCAAGGCAGGCGGAACCTCAAGGCAGACGGAACTTCAAGGCAGACGGAATTTCAAGGCAGGCGGAACCTCAAGGCAGGCGGAACCTCAAAGCAGACGGAACCCCAAGGCAGGCGGAACCTCAAGGCAGGCGGAACCTCAAGACAGACGGAACCTCAAGGCAGACGGAACTTCAAGGCAGGCGGAACCTCAAGACAGGCGGAACCTCAAGACAGGCGGAACCTTAAGACAGGCGGAACCTCAAGACATGAGAAACCTCAAGGCACGAGGAACCTCAAGGCAGGGCTAGTCTCCAGTAGGTAGCAGGTAGTAGTAACGTCAGGTCAGGTCCCTCACAGGTCCTGAGCATGGTCTTGAAGGCTGGTCTGGAGTCAGAGTTAAGACTCCATCAAGGGAGGATTACTGGCTCACTCGCCTCAATCATGGGGTATTAGGACCAAGCTACCAGACCAACTAAACAAAAAACTGGTCAAAGGCCAGTTCTCAGGTGGCCATTTATCCTGTACTTCCTCCCAGCTTGACCAGCAGCTTCTGTCCCCCCTCCCAGCTTCACGAACAGCTTCTGTACTCCCAGCTTGACCAGCAGCTTCTGTGCCTCCTCCCAGCTTGACCAACAGCTCCTATTCCCCCTCCCAGCTTGACCAGCAGCTTATGTACTCCCTCTCCAGGTCATCAGGTACTCCTGTTCTCCCCAGCCTGATCATCAGTTACTTTCCTCCGCCTCACCTGACTTATGGGTCCACACCGACCTCCAGGCGAATCCAAATTAGTCGACATGCATATTGAACCCCAACTGAAGGCCTGGCGGCAAGATCCAAAGATTTGCTGAGTCCATGGATTGGCGAACTGAATCCAGGCATTCACGGACTGAGTCCAGGATTTGCCGAATGCAGGAATTTGGAGACCGAGTCCAAACTCTGAATCAAGTCCGTCGACTTGGCTCAGGTCTTGCTCGGAGGAGACCAGGATTACTAATTCCGTGTCTTGGCAGAGGTCAACGGAATCCTTCGTTCCTTCGGCTGCCTTGCGGTTGATGGGACCTGAAATCCACCGTAATTTGAAGAACAAGAGGGCCTACGACAAGAAAGTTTAGGCTTCGTTTCTGTCTGTCCTCGACTAGTGTCAGGTCACAACACAATGGTCCATAAACTTCGTCTTAACCTTCCTATGGCAAATGTGGGTACTTTTTTTTTGTGTGTGAATCCGTTGAAAAGTGTCTAAACAGTTCTTGACGGGGTGTCCGACTCCTTCCAACGGATCTGAATCCCTTCACAGAGGTTCAGGACTAGTAAGAGTGGCACTACAAGGCTACTGCCTCACTAAATAGCAAGTTATTTCGTTCCAGGGACTAATAAACAGACTCCAGGGCTAGTTGTAAGGAGGTCAATATTTAGAGGAGGACGAGGTGTGGGCAGGCTACCCGAGCACAATACTGCTGGGCGTGGTCCAGCCACGGCAACAAGACAGTAGGGGGAGGGGGAACACGGGAGGGGAAGGGGGGGAAAGGAGCCCACACAGGTAGGGGTGACATATAATAGGAGGGGGAAGCTAAGCCACACAGGTGAGGAGAGGGAGGGGGAAGGTACTAACCCAGGATATCTGGGTAGGGGAATACCTGTTTAAAAGCAAATAAGGACTCCGGCACCTCCAGCCTCACCAGTACTCACTGGGTTTATCGCGGTCACCCTGACACAGGGACCTGACCCTGGGACCTGAACCAGGCACCTACCACACGAACCTAACACCTGATTCTTCAAGCCTACGCTGCTCACCACCTGCTCATTGGGGACTGACTACCTTCTCTCCCTCTGTCTTCTGTACACATTTCTACAGTCTTCAGATTATGTAGGTGTATCTTCATACTATTCCTTTGATATACCTTTGAAGAGTTTCGAGAGTTTATCTACTCTCTGAGCCCGGCCATGGGCCAGGCTCGTCTGGTGCTTGCCTGGTCAACCAGGCTGTTGCTGCTGGAGGCCCGCTGCCCCACATATCCATCACAGCCTGGTTGATCTGGCACCCGGTGAAGATACTTGTCCAGTTTCCTCTTGAAGGCTTCTACACTGGTTCCAGCCGTGTTTCGGATATCTTCTGGTAAGATGTTGAATAGTCTGGGACCCCGGATGTTAATACAGTGCTCCCGTATTGTCCCCACCGCACCCCTGCTCCTCACTGGGTTTATTTTACACTTTATCCCATATCTCTCACTCCAGTATGTTGTTATGGCAGTGTGCAGATTTGGGACCAGGCCCTCAAGTACTTTCCAGGTATATATTATCATGTATCTCTCTCTCCTCCGCTCCAATGAGTACATGTTCAAGACTTGAAGGCGTTCCCAATAATTTAGATGTTTCAATGGCTCAATGTGAGCCGTAAACGATCTCTGGATTTGTTCCAGCTCTGCTATTTCTCCTGCCCTGAACGGGGCCGTCAGCACTGAGCAGTATTCTAAGTGAAGGAGCACTAGCGATTTGAATAGTGTCACCATCGGCATTATTTCCCTTGTTTTGAAAGTTCTCAATACGTCTGTGTATTGTACTGATAAAGGCACTGGATGGCGGAACGTCTATAAGACAACTCTCCTTCACCTATGCTACTGACATCATATGCTAATCACCTCCCTAAGTAGTTAGATCAGATTAGTTTTCCTCAACTAACACACAGCCTTGTACACCAATAAAAAAAAACTGGGTGAATAAATTTATGTGAATATGTAAATCGGAGATTTATATGGAAATGGAGTTGATAAGAGACTGTGAGGAGCCTCGGGGCTCCTGCCAGAGTGAATGTATTTAGACCTGTGCAGCGTCAGCAGCAGCTACAGCGTCAGCAGCAGCTACAGCGTCAGCAGCAGCTGGGTACGTCAGTAGAGTTTCTCAGTAAGATGACGTAAATCACATAGTGTGTCTTGTTAAGCTGGTGCTGTACTGATACACTATGCATAAATAACCCGCACATAGCAGTGGGAGAAACTTACGACGACGTTTCGGACCGACTTTAACCGTTTACAAAGTCACACTGAGTAACTTCGTAAATGGTCCAAGTCGGACCAAAACGTCGTCGTAGGCTCTCCTCTCTCCTGTGTCCTGATTATTTGTGTATTGTTCCAGTCACGGTATTGTGCCTTCTTGTTTCTTATGGTACACTATGTTACACATTGGTAACAAAAGTTTAGCTGTGTTTCACAATCACACAGGAGGAGTTTTTTAGGGAGTGAGACACAGTGAGAGAGAATGAGAGATCAGGAGCGATTCAGAAAAAATTAGGTCACTTGTTAAAAGCGAGTTGGGCAGAGCATGAAGCTGAAGTCTACCTAACACTGGTCAACAAGCCCTGATCACAGGGATTTGCTTAGGCAAAATATATTTGGCTAGAATACTGGAGATGCTGGAGCTTTCTGAGTCTTGTTTGACTTAAATGTTGAAATCTTTGAGGCTACGAGCTTAGACACATCGTTGTTCGCATCATCACTGCTGCAGGAGTTTCTATGTTGCCTAACATGAGACTTTGTAAATGGTCCAAGTCGGACCGAAACGTCGTAGTAAGCTCCCCTCTCCTATGTGCTGGTTATTTGTGAAATGTTAGTCCATGGTCCTGCCTGTTTCTCCTACGTGTACCTTATCGCAGTCCCTGCAAGGGATCCTAAAGATACCAGTACCAGTCTCTGCGGAGCAGACTTGTTTTAGTCTAACCAGGTCCTTGATGGTGTCCGTGGAACTGATTACTACTTTGATATGGCTGCCTATGAGTGTTGGAGAAATATCGCTCGCAACGTTACTGTCAGGAAGGACTGCGTACCTGGTGAAAGTTCTCTCATATCTGTTGTGTTTGCTCTCTCTCTCTCTCTGATGATGTGTATGAAGTACCTTCTGTCTGATATATTAACATCACTCGAGACATTGTGGACTACATATTCTAATAGGCCCTAAGAAATCATTGCTGGCACCTGGCTTCGTTCTGGTATCATGGTGTGAGTGGAAGTGAGGTCGTCATTATCGGTGGACTTCCTGTTGACCTTTATCAAGACCTGATACCTAAAATGGCTCTGGCACAACCACTTGGTTGAGTACCTCTCTTGCTTCATCAGATAGTCTGTCTCATTAAGACACCACTGTCAGCCTGTCGTCACCTGTGTGTACAAGACCGTCCAGGAGAAGTAGACGATTATTCCTCTGCACCTCGTCAGCATCAGCATCTACCCAACCAATACACTGACATCAAGTGACATGAGCATGGAGGAGCACTGCAGTAGGCTCACTGCTCTATGTTAAACAGATTTATCTCACTCTCAAGCCTCACTCACTTGTTTCTAATAAGTAACCTGTCGTCCTGAGGCGCTCCTGACCTCACTCTCTGTTATAAATACTCTCTTGCATTTTAAGCTGTCTCTGTATTAAGATTCATAAAGCCACAAGTGTAGAAAGTCTCCTTCACTGTCTTGATTGTACATATGTGTCTTATTCCCACAATCTGACGGTATTAACATACCAGTATTTGTTCAAGACGGGATTCCCTGTCGTACTCCATTACACATGATGGGCTTGCCAGCCACACTATTCTCACAGGAGAGGGTTTTCCCTCTCATACTCCATCCCACATCATGGGTCCCCCTCTCATACTCCATCCCACAGCATGGGTCCCCCTTTCATACTCCATCCTACAGCATGGGTCCCCCTCTCATACTCCATCCCACATCATGGGTCCACCTCTCAAACTCCATCCCACAGCATGGGTCCCCCTCTCATACTCCATCCCACAGCATGGGTCCCCCTCTCATACTCCATCCCACAGCATGGGTCCCCCTCTCAAACTTCATCCTACAGCATGGGTCCCCCTCTCATACTCCATTCCACAGCATGGGTCCCCCTCTCATACTCCATTCCACAGCATGGGTCCCCCTCTCATACTCCATCCCACAGCATGGGTCCCCCTCTCATACTCCATCCCACATCATGGGTCCACCTCTCAAACTCCATCCCACAGCATGGGTCCCCCTCTCATACTCCATCCTACAGCATGGGTCCCCCTCTCATACTCCATTCCACAGCATGGGTCCCCATCTCATACTCCATCCCACAGAATGGGTCCCCCTCTCATACTCCATCCCACAGCATGGGTCCCCTATCATACCCCATCCTACAGCATGGGTTCCCCTATCATAACCCATCACACAGAATGAAATTCCTACATGAGTTTACGATATGTATCAGCCAAAAGTGGCAGTGTTAGAGCGAAGATAATATCGTCAAGCATTCCACTGAGGGTTCAGTAGCTACGAGATACAGCGCTACAAGTAGCGTAGTCAGGAGACCAGCCAAGTGGATGGCAGTTTTAAACCGAGTTTAGACTGGCAGTAGAATTCTAGACTGTCGAAGAACGTCGAACGTGTGATCTTCAGTGTTCTGAGGACATAATTTCTGGCCGTTCTTTATATTGTATATTTTTAAGGAAAGAAAGAAATTTATAAATAAGAAGATCACTGTTTCAACTTCAGACTTCAGGAGACCTTCAGAGTTTCTAACAAACTGATTTTGCTCGGTAGGCTTCAAGAACGAGTTTTTATCGGTGTTTAACATTCTTTGCTACGTTAACTAGAAGGATTCATTGACGAGAGAGAGAGAGAGAGAGAGAGAGAGAGAGAGAGAGAGAGAGAGAGAGAGAGAGAGAGAGAGAGAGAGAGAGAGAGAGAGAGAGAGAGAGAGAGAGAGAGAGAGAAACTATTCCTTTAAAACATTATACTTCAGAAATTAAGAGTATAAATGCACAAATTACATGCTTTCAACATTTAAACATTGGGTTGGCAATAATGTGTACTGTGGCGTCCAGCGACGATAAATAAACACAATAATACTTGGAGAACAACACCGCTGCGAGGCCAGAGGGTGTGGAGGGACGCGCAACACTCTTACACTCTTAGGGTATTTAAGACCCACTCTTCAAACACAGGACCTGCCTGATACCATCATACCCACCACCACCACCGCCACTGCTGCTGCTGCTGCCCCTGGCAAACCTGTTGCAGGGTGGGGCCCTTGTCGCCCTCTACCTGAAGACTCCGTCTCTCCTTCGCCAGGCCTCTCCTTCCTACGCTCCTGTGGGCACCACAGGATTTTAATAAGGTGATTTGCGCTTAACGTAGACTGAAGTATTGAATCTCTTGAGGCAGGGATGACCCCCGAGGTGTGGCAAGACTCAAGTGGCGGTAAAGGTTGTGGTGCAGGAGGCGTTTCTAAATGTAGCCTGAAGGCTATCAATCTGGTTCATCCAGTCCCCCCCACCACCACTACCAGAAGCTGCACCCCACTCCCTCCGCTTTCTTAATAACTTCGTGTGTGTGTGTATATATATATATATATATATATATATATATATATATATATATATATATATATATATATATATATATATATATATGTGTGTGTAAATAGTGTATGTGGGTGTGAGTGTGTGTGTGAGCGTATATGGGTGTGTGTATGTGTGAGTGTGACTGTGTGTGTGTGTGTGTGGTGTAGAGTTCTCTGTAGAGCTTTACCAAGAGCCAGTTCCCCCAGAGCAAAACACTATCCACCACATTCCCCTTACTATATCCCCTATCCCCATCCTTTCAAACTTCCCCCCACCCCGTCAAACCTCCCCCCACCTGCTCCACCCCATCAATAATCAACTACCCTTATCGTTAACGACTGCAACCGCCCAATTACAGCCGAGTTTATTCACTAACATATATTATCTACCTTATCTGGCCACTTCATCAAAGATTCGATTACTCACGAGGTTGACCTCTGACCCTCTGACTGACCGCACTGTTCCGAAGCACTGACCTGCCTCCTCACCACCACGACTCCTGACGACAGAAGCAAGCAACTCATTTCAGAATTACGTTGGAGAAACATGAACTTGCGGAAGATTTTGAAGGCCAAAAAGGCACCAGACAGTGACTGTAATAACACACAAATAACCCACACATTGGGGGAAGAGAGAGAGGGGGAGAGGGAGGCCTACGGCGACGTTTCGGTCGGTCTTGGGCCATTCAAAAGTCACACTGACTGCTGCTGATGGTAAACACTGCAGCCTCGAGGGAGGGGAAGGAAGGTCATCTCGCTGGGATGAAGAATAAACGTAAGGTTAGGTTACAAACTTAACATTAAGGTCACATCAAATGGGCGAGATAACAGCAATAATATTTCCGTTACAGGGATACTCTAACCCATGATAACCCAAGTGTAGCACGGCAACGACAACGAGCACTGAGACGGCCTACAGCAAGCAAGAGGATCCGTAGGCGCTGGGTAACATATACCTGGGAGCACCGTAGCGAGGTGGGGAGGAGGACTGTGAGGCGAATGCAGGTCCAGGCTACACTGACACGAATCAGCAGTTGCCTCAACATTAGCATGACTCAATAGTTATCACAACATTAACATGAGCCAACAGTTATCACAACATTAACATGAGCCAACAGTTATCACAACATTAACATGAGCAACAGTTATCACAACATTAACATGAGTCGACAGTTATCACAACATTAACATGAGCCAACAGTTATCACATTAACATGAGCCAACAGTTATCACAACATTAACATGAGTAACAGTTATCACAACATTAACATGAGCAACAGTTATCACAACATTAACATGAGCCAACAGTTATCACAACATTAACATGAGCAACAGTTATCACAACATTAACATGAGTCGACAGTTATCACAACATTAACATGAGTCGACAGTTATCACAACATTAACATGAGCCAACAGTTATCACATTAACATGAGCCAACAGTTATCACAACATTAACAGGAGCAACAGTTATCACAACTTTAACATGAGTCGACAGTTATCACAACACTGACATGAATCATCAGTTGCCTCAACATCTAGAGCTAATTGGAAGCAAGAATGTCATGACTGCTGACAGCTGTGTTGAGCGAGCACAGGTACTCAACCAGTGACATGCTTGGCTGCTCGTAAAGTTGCTTCTCTTAACGACAGATTAAGTGGTCTCTCTCTTCTTTAAGACCCGCACTGAGGCACGGAAGACCGAGGCAGCATCGCAGATGAGCTCAGCTAACTTAGTGCAAGTAGTTTCTCTCACCCCTGTAACCGTGGTCATCTTTTCCCTGTTGTGTGCCAGATTTATGGCTTGTGTACTGGGGTATCAGGCAGCGGTGAGAGGGGAGTCTGAAGGAGGCTGTGCAAGCTTCTCTGAGTGCGTCGCTTGTCCATGTTCAGTTTGGGTACCACAGGACGCGAGATGTCGTGGGATATGCGTATATATCCTAGAGAACTAACATTGCCGTTGCCCGGGTTTCCATCAAGATGCTACCTCTCTCACTTGGTTGCCTGTCGTTTCCCTTGAGTGAGCTCTCTTCCTTTCTTCCCTCCTCAGTCCTGTTACCTGGTCCTTCTTCCTTATAGTCTCTCGTAGTCAATTCTTTTCCGTCTACCTGGAGTCTACCTGGAGAGAATTCCAGGGGTCAACGCCCCCGCGGCCCGGTCCGTGACCAGGCCTCCTGTTGGACCAGAGCCTGATCAACCAGGCTGTTACTGCTGGCCGCACGCAGTCCAACGTACGAACCACAGCCCGGCTGATCAGGTACCGACTTGAGGTGCCTGTCCAGTGCCTGCTTGAAGACAGCCAGGGGCTTGTTGGTAATCCCCCTGATGTATGCTGGGAGGCAGTTGAACAATCTTGGGCCCCTGACACTTATTGTGTTGTCCCTCAACGTGCTAGTGGCACCCCTGCTCTTCATTGGGGGGATGTTACATCGCCTGCCGAGTCTTTTGCTTTCGTAGGGAGTGATTTGTGTGTGCAAGTTTGGTACTAAGCCCTCGAGAATTTTCCATGTGTATATAATAATGTATCTCTCCCGCCTGCGTTCTAGAGAGTACAGGTTTAGGAACTTCAAGCGTTCCCAGTAGTTGAGGTGGTTTATCGCACTTATGCGTGCGGTGAAGGTTCTCTGCACATTTTCAAGGTCAGCAATTTCACCCGCCTTGAAAGGTGCAGTTAGTGTGCAGCAGTATTCCAGCCTAGATAGAACAAGCGATCTGTAAAGTGTCAACATGGGCTTAGCATCCCTGGTTTTGAAGGTTCTCATTATCCATCCTGTCATTTTTCGAGCAGATGCAATTGCTACATTGTTATGGTCCTTGAAGGTGAGATCCTCTGACATGATCACTCCCAGGTCTTTGACATTAGTTTTTCGCTCTATTGTGTGGTTGGAATTAGTTTTGTACTCCGATGAGATTTTAATTTCTTCACGTTTTCCGTATCTAAGTAATTGAAATTTCTCATCATTGAACTTCATATTGTTTTCTGCAGCCCATTTAAAGATTTGGTTTATGTCTGCTTGGAGTCTTGCAGTGTCTTCAATGGTGGACACTGTCATACAGATTCAGGTGTCATCTGCAAAGGAAGACACAGCACTGTGACTTATATCCCTGTCAATGTCTGATATGAGGATGAGGAATAGGATGGGAGCAAGTACTGTGCCTTGTGGAACAGAGCTTTTCACAGTAGCTGCCTCAGACTTTACTCTGTTGACTACTACTCTTTGTGTTCTACATGTTAGGAAATTATAGATCCATCTACCAACTTTTCCTGTTATTCCTTTATCACGCATTTTGTGTGCTATTACACCATGGTCACACTTGTCAAAGGCTTTTGCAAAATCTGTGTATATAACATCTGCATTCTGTTTATCTTCTAGAGCATCCAGGACCCTGTCGTAGTGGTCCAGTAGTTGGGACAGACAGGAGCGGCCTGCTCTAAACCCATGCTGTCCTGGGTTGTGCAATTGATGGGTATCAAGATGGGTGGCGATCTTGCTTCTTAGAACCCTTTCAAAGATATTTATGATATGGGACGTTAGCGCAATTGGTCTGTAGTTCTTTGCTATTGCTTTACTGCCCCCTTTGTGGAGCGGGGCTATGTATGTTGTTTTTAGTAGCTGCGGGACGATCCCAGTGTCCATGCTCCCTCTCCATAGGATGTTAAAAGCATGTGATAGGGGCTTCTTGCAGTTCTTGATGAACACGGAGTTCCATGAGTCTGGGCCTGGAGCCAGGGGCCAGGGGCAAATCTCTGATGCAAACATTAGGGTTATTCTCTAGCTTTCATGGTTTGCTCAGATTCGAGGCTCCACACCTGGGTTCTACACCTCATCTACATACCAGGGCTCCTCACCTGGGTTCCAAACCTGGGCTCCACACCTAGGTTCCACACCTGGGCTTCACACCTGGGCTCCACACCTAGGGTCCACACCTGGGCTCCACACCTAGGCTCCACACCTGGGTTTCATACCTGGGCTCCACACCTATTCTCAACAAATAGGCTTTACACCTGTGCTCCACATTTGGGCTCCATACTTGGGCCCCACACCTGGGCTCCACACCTAGGCTCCACACCTAGACTCCACACCTAGGCTCCACACCAGGGTTCCACACCTGGGCTCCACACCTAGGCTCCACACCTAGACTCCACACCTTGGCTCCACACCTGGACTCCACACCTACGCTCCACACCTAGGCTCCACACTTAGGCTCCACTCCTAGGCTCCACACCTGGGCTCCACACCTGGGCACCACACCTATTCTCAACAAATAGGCTTTACACCTGGGCTCCAAATCTGGACTCCACACCTAGGCTCAACACCTGGGCTCGATACGTAGGCTCAAAACCTAGGCTCCACACCTATTCTCCACACCTAAGCTCCACACCTGGGCTCTACACCGAGGCTCCACACTTGGGCTCCACACCTGGGCTCCACACCTAGGCTCCATACCTAGGCTCCACACCTGGGCTCCACACCTGAGCTCCACACCTAAGCTCCACACCTAGGCTCCACACCTGAGCTCTACAAGTAGGCTCCACACATGGGCTCTACACCTGGACTACACACCTGGGCTCCACACCTGGACTACACACCTGGGCTCCACACCTGGGCTCCACACCTGGGCTCCACACCTGAGCTCCACACCTAGGCTCCACACCTAGGCTCCACACCTGGGGTCCACACCTGGGCTCCACACCTGGGCTCCACAACTGAGCTCCACACCTAGGCTCCACACCTAGGCTCCACACCTAGGCACCACACCTGGGGTCCACACCTGGACTCCACACCTAGGCTCCACACCTAGGCTCCACACCTAGGCTCCACACTTAGGTTCACTCCTAGGCTCCACACCTGGGCTCCACACCTGGGCACCACACCTATTCTCAACAAACAGTCTTTACACCTGGGCTGCACATCTGGACTCCACACCTAGGCTCAACACCTGGGCTCGATACCTAGGATCAATACCTAGGCTCCACACCTATTCTCCACACCTAGGATCCACACCTGGGCTCTACACCGAGGCTCCACACTTGGGCTCCACATCTGGGCTCCAAACCTAGGCTCCACACCAAGGCTCCACACCTGGGCTCTACACCGAGGCTCCACACTTGGGCTCCACACCGGGGATCCACACCTAGGTTCCACACCTGGGCTCCACACCTAGGATCCACACCTGGGCTCCACAAATAGGCTCCACACCTGTGCTCTACACCTGGACTACACACCTAGGCTCAACACCTGGGCTCTACACCGAGGCTCCACACTTGGGCTCTACACCTGGGCTCCACACCTAGGCTCAACACCTAGGCTCCACACCTGGGCTCCACACCTGGTCTCCACACCTGGGCTCCACACCTGAGCTCCACACCTAGGCTCCACTCCTAGGCTCCACACCTAGGCTCCACACCTAGGCTCCACAAGTAGGCTCCACACCTGGGGTCTACACCTGGACTACACACCTGGGCTCCACACCTGGACTACACACGTAGGCTCCACACTTGGGCTCCACACCTGGGTTCAATACCTAGGCTCCACACCAGGGTTCCACACATGGGCTCCACACCTAGGCTCCACACCTAGGCTCCACACCTGGGCTCCACACCTGGACTCCACACCTAGGCTCCACACCTAGGCCCCACACCTAGGCTCCACACTTAGGTTCCACTCCTAGGCTCAACACCTGGGCTCCACACCTGGGCACCACACCTATTCTCAACAAACAGGCTTTACACCTGGGCTCCACATCTGGATTCACGCCTAGGCCAACACCTAGGCTCATACCTAGGATCAATACCTAGGCTCCACCTATTCTCCACCCCAGGCTCCAAACCTGGCTCACATTTGGGCTCCATGCTTGGGGGGGGGGGGGGGGGGGGGGGGGGGGCCCCCCCCCCCCCCCCCCCCCCCCCCCCCCCCCCCCCCCCCCCCCCCCCCCCCCCCCCCTGGGCCCACACCTTTCTCAACAAATAGGCTTACACCTGGCTCCACATCTGGACTCCACACCTAGGCTCAACACCTGGGCTCGATACCTAGGCTCAATACCTCGGCTCCACACCTATTCTCCACTTCTAGGCTCCACACCTGGGCTCCACATTTGGGCTCCATACTTAGGCTCCACACCTAGGCTCCACACCTAGGTTCCACACTTAGGCTCCACACCAGGGTTCCACTGGGTCCACACCTGGCTCCACAGGCTCCACACCTAGGCTCCACACCTGGGGTCCACACCTAGGGCTCCACACCTAGGCTCCACTCCTAGGCTCCAAACCTGGGCTCCACACCTGGGCACCACACCTATTCTCAACAAACAGGCTTTACACCTGGGCTCCACATCTGGACTCCACACCTAGGCTCAACACCTGGGCTCGATACCTAGGCTCAATACCTAGGCTCCACACCTATTCTCCACACTTAGGCTCCACACCTGGTCTCCACATTTGGGCTCCATACTTGAGCTCCACACCTGGGCTCCACACCTAGGCTCCACACCTAGATTCCTCACCTAGGCTCCACACAAGGGTTCTACACATGGGCTCCACACCTAGGCTCCACACCTAAGCTCAACACCTGGGCTCACACACCTGGATTCCACACCTATGCTCCACACCTATGCTCCACACCTTAGCTCCACACCTAGGCTCCACACCTGGGCTCTAAACTTAGGCTCACACACCTGGGCTCCACACCTGTGCTACACATCGTAGGCTCCACACCTGGGCTCCACACTTGGGCTCCACACCTGGCTCCACACTTGGGCTCCACACACTAGGCACCACACCTGACTTCCACCTAGGTCCACACCTGACACTCCTCACACCTAGGCTCCACACCCCTAGCTCCACACCTGGGCTCCACACCTAGGCTCACAATTGGCTCCCACACCATGGGTCCACACGTAGGCTCCACACCTGGGCTCCACACCTGGGTTCCACACCTAGGCTATACACCTGGGCTCCACACTTAGGCCCCACACCTGGGCTCCACACATAAGCTCCACACCTGGGCTTGACACCTGGGCTCCACACCTAGGCTCCATACCTGGGCTCCACACCTGCTCCACACTTGGGCTCCACACCTGGGCTCTACACCTGGGCACCACACCTATTCTCAACAAATAGGCTTTACACCTGGGCTCCACATCTGGACACCACACCTAGGCTCAACACCTGGGCTCAGTACCTAGGATCCATACCTATTCTCCACACCTATGCTCCACACCTGGGCTCCACATTTGGGCTCCATACTTGGGCTTAACACCTGGGCTCCACACCTAGTCTCCACACCTAGACTCTACACTTAGGCTCCACACCATGGTTCCACACCGGGTCTCAACACCTAGGCTCCACACCTAGGCTCCACACCTGGGCTCCACACCTGGACTCAACACTTAGGCTCCACACCTAGGCTCCACACCTAGGCTCCACACCTGGGCTCCACATTTGGGCTCCTTACTTGGGCTCCACAACTGGGCTCCACACCTAGGCTCCACACCTATACTCATCACCTAGGCTCCACACTAGGGTTCCACACCTTGGCTCCACACCTAGGCTCCACACCTAGGCTCCACTCCTGGGCTCCATACCTGGACTCCACACCTGGGCTCAACACCTAGGCTCTACACCTAGGCTCCACACCTAGGCTCCACACCTAGACTTCACACCTGGGCTCCACACGTAGGCTCCACACCTAGGCTCTACACTTAGGCTCCTTACCTGGGCTCCACACCTGGGCTTCACACGTAGGCTCCACACCTATGCTCCACACCTGGGCTCCACACCAAGACTCCACACCTGTGTTCCACACCTAGGCTCCACACCTGGGCTTCACACCTAGGCTCCACACCTAGGCTCCACACCTGGGCTCCACACCTAGGCTCCACTCCTGGGCTCCATACCTGGACTCCACACCTGGGCTCCACACCTAGGCTCCACTCCTGGGCTCCATACCTGGACTCCACACCTGGGCTCCACACCTGGGCTCAACACCTAGGCTCTACACCTAGGCTCCACACCTAGGCTCCACACCTAGACTTCACACCTGGGCTCAACACGTAGGCTCCACACCTAGGCTCTACACTTAGGCTCCTTACCTGGGCTCCACACCTGGCTCACACGTAGGCTCCACACCTATGCCCACACCGGGCTCCACACCAAGACTCCACACCTGTGTTCCACACCAGGCCCACACCTGGGCTCACACCTAGGCTCCACACCTTGGCTCCACACCTGGGCTCCACACCTAGGCTCCACTCCTGGCCCATACCTGACTCACACCTGGGCTCCACACCTAGGCTCCACTCCTGGGCTCCATACCTGGACTCCACACCTGGGCTCAACACCTAGGCTCTACACCTAGGCTCCACCCCTAGGCTCCACACCTAGACTTCACACCTGGGCTCAACACAGGCTCCACACTAGGCTCTACACTTAGGCCCTTACCTGGGCTCCACACCTGGGCTTCACACGTAGGCTCCACACCTATGCCCACACCTGGTCCACACCAAGACTCCACACCTGTGTTCCACACCTTGGCTCCACACCTGGGCTTCACACCTAGGCTCCACACCTAGGCTCCACACCTGGGCTCCACACCTAGGCTCCACACTTGGGCTCCACACCTGGGCTCCACACCTGGGCACCACACCTATTCTCAACAAATAGGCTTTACACCTGGGCTCCACATCTGGATTCCACACCTAGGCTCAACACCTAGGCTCGATACCTAGGCTCAATACCTAGGCTCCACACCTATTCTCCACACCTAGGCTCCACACCTGGGCTCCACACTTGTGCTCCATACTTGGGCTCCACACCTAGACTCCACACCTAGGCTCCACACTTGGGCTCCACACCTAGGCTTCCACACCTGTGTTCCACACCTAGGCTCCACACTTTGGCTTCACTCCTGGGCTCCACACAAAGGCTCCACACCTGGGCTCTACATCTAGGCTATACACCTTGTCTCCACACCTAGGCTCCACACCTAGGCTTCACACTTGGGCTCCACACCTAGGCTCCACACCTGGGTTCCACACTTAGGCTCCACACTTGGGCTCCACTCCTGGGCTCCACACCTAGGCTCCACACGTAGGCTCCACACCTGGGCTCCACATCTAGGCTCTACACCTGTGCTAAATACCTAGGCTCCACACCTAGTCTCCACACCTGGGCTCCACACCTAGGCTCCACACCTGGGCTCCACACAAAGGCTCCGCACCAAGGTTTCACTCCTAGGCTCCACAAGTAGGCTCCACACCTGAGCTCTACATCTAGGCTCCACACAGTGGGCTCCACACCTAGGCTCCACACCTAGGCTCCACACCTTTACTCCACACCTAGGCTCTACACCTGGGCTCCACACCTAGGCTCCACACTTGGGCTCCACTCCTTGGCTCAACACCTAGGCCCCACACCTAGGCTCCACACCTAGGCCCCACACCTAGGCTCCACACCTGGGACTAAACACCTAGGCTCCACACCTGGGCTCCACACCTTCATTGTATGTAACATTTAGTTTGAAATGTGGTAAAGTGAGATTTGTTGACTTATTACCAGGCTCATCGTCTCGTGGGTGTTGGGAGTTGAACTCCAGCAGCCATTTGTCTGGTCAGTCTCTCAGCCCGGCCGGGTCTTCCTGCAACCTCTCTTTCTCTCCCCTTATTACATATTTTTTTTTCATATCGTTACTTTCAAATTGCTCCACGAACCTGAGACCCCCCCCCCTCTCTCTCTCTGTTGTGTTTCTTACTGTTGGATCTTCACTGTTGGGTCATCACTGTTGGATCTTCGCTGTTGGATCTTCACTGTTGGAACTTCGCTGGTGGATCTTCACTGTTGGATATTCGCTGTTGGATCTTCACTGTTGGATCTTCACTGTTGGATTTTCATTGTTCGATCTTCACTGTTGAATCTTCACTGTTGATCTTCACTGTTGGATCTTCACTGTTAAATCTTCACTGTTGGATCTTCACTGTTATGTAATTTACTGTTGGATCTTCACTGTTATCTTCACTCTTAAATTACTGTTGAGTCTTCACTGTTGGATCTTCACCGTTGAGTCACTGCTGGGTTTCCTCACTGTTGAGCCACTGATGAACTATTCACTGTTAAGTCATTTACTGTTGGATCTTCACTGGTGTTATCTTCACTGTTGGGTCTTCACTGTTGCATCTTCACTGTTGGGTCTTCACTGTTGCATCTTCACTGTTGGGTCTTCACTGTCGTATCTTCACTGTTAAGTCATTTACTGTTGGATCTTCACTGTCGTATCTTCACTGTTAAGTCATTTACTGTTGGATCTTCACTGTCGTATCTTCACTGTTAAGTCATTTACTGTTGGATCTTCACTGTTAAGTCACTGTTGGGTGCTCTCTCACTGCCTCTCCTTGCTTCTTCTCTAGCTAGCTGGGCACCTCTTTCCTCTCATACAAATGTCTCCCCATTCTCCGTCTCCCCGTCTACCAAGTCCCTGTCTCCCCACTCCCCGCCTCACCCACTCGCCACCTTCATTGATTCCTTTTCCTTTTATGGAATATAAGAGGGGAGCTGACAGACTGTCCAGGTAGTTGACACTCACTACCCAGGGCAGCTGACAGAGAGAGAGAGAGAGAGAGAGAGAGAGAGAGAGAGAGAGATCCGGAACCAACCCGAGACTCACCCCAGTAGTGAGTCTCTTCCTGCTTTTGTAATGCTAATGTCACCAGTGAACGATACTCTCTGAAGCCTTCGTTCAATCTCTCTCTCTCTCTCTCTCTCTTTCTCGCACACACACACACACACACACAAACACACACACACACGCCCCGATGGCATGGTGGCTAGCGCTCTTGCTTCACGCACGGAGGGCCCGGGTTCAATTCCCGGCGGGGCCGAAACATTTCGAAGTGTTTCGTTACACACACACATACACACACACACACATACATACATACAACAGGCCTAGTGTCTAATCGACATGTGCCTAGGACAAAATGGTAACTAACACACACACACACACACACACGACAAGGTGACAGCAGTAAGACAAGAGAGAGAGAGGGGTGGGTAGATTGCATTTTCTTGAACTGTAAGAAGGCTTTCGACACAGTTCCATACAAGAGATTAGTGCAAAAGCTGGAATACCAGGCAGGGGTAACAGGGAAGGCACTACAATGGATCAGAGAATATCTGACAGAAAGGAAACAACGAGTAATGATACGTGACGAGGTGTCAGAGTGGGCGCCTGTGACGAGCGGGGTTCCACAAGGGTCAGTCCTACGTCGGGTGCTGTTTCTAGTATATGTGAATGACATGACAGAAGGGGTAGATTCAGAGGTGTCCCTGTTTGTAGACGATGTGAAGCTAATGCGGGGAATTCAAGAGGATGAGGATCAACCAGGACTACAAAGGGATATGGATAGGCTGCAGGCCTGGTCCAACAACTGGCTCCTGGAGTTTAACCCCACCAAGTGCAAAGTAATGAAGATTGGGGGAGGTCAAAGAAGACCGCAGACAGAGTACAGTCTAGGGGGCCAAAGAATACGAACCTCACTCAAGGAAAAGGATCTTGAGGTGAGTATAATACCGAGCACATCTCCTGAGGCGCACATCAACCAGATAAATGCTGCATATGGGCGACTAGCGAACCTAAGAACAGCGTTCCGACACCTCAGTAAGGACTCGTTCAAGACTCTGTACACCGTGTGTGTCAGGCCCATACTGGAGTATGCAGCACCAGTTTGAAACCCACACCTGGTCAAGCACTTCAAAAAATTAGAGAAAGTGCAAAGGTTTACAGTGAGACTAATCCCGGAGCTAAAGGCTAGACTCGACTAGAGGTTAAGGGAAATCAACCTCATGACACTGGAGGACAAAAGGGATAGGGGAGACTTGATAACGAAATATAAAATACTGAGAGGAATCGACAAGGTGGACAGAGACAAAATGCTTCAGAGATGGGACACAACAACAAGGGGTCACAATTGGAAATTGGGGACTCAGCTGAATCACAGGGATGTTAGGAAGTATTTCTTCAGTCACAGAGTTGTCAGGAAGTGGAATAGTCTGGGAAGTGATGTAGTGCTCATGGAGCAGTGAGAGAGTGGACCTAGTAGAGACCAGGGAAGAGGCGGGGCCAGGAGCTGTGAATCGACCCCTGCAACCAGAAACAGGTGAGTACACAGGTGGGCGGGCTCTGGCTGAGTGAGGACAGACAACCAGTCAGTGAAAATATACAAAGCTTCGCTGTAAATTGTGTGTAAACAATCACTTAGTTACACACCAAACTTTGTTTACGTAAGAAGTATTATGTGTTCACACACACGCAGGGCCAGGAGCTATGGATCGACCCCTACAACCACAACTAGGTGAGCACACACACACACACAAACAAACAAACACACACACACACACACACACACACACACACACAAAGTGTGCCAGGGAATGGAAGAGGTACAGAAGGCAAAGGACCCAGGAGAATAAGAAGAGCAGTCGTAGAGCCAGAAATGAATATGCACAGGTAAGAAGGGAGGCCCAAAGACAATACGAGAATGACATAGCAGCGAAAGCCAAATCTGACCCAAAGCTGCTGTACAGCCACATCAGGAGGAGAACAACAGTCAAGGACCAGGTGATCAGGCTGAGGAAGGTAGGAGGGGAGGTCACAAGAAATGAACGTGAAGTGTGTGAGGAGCTCAACATGAGATTCAAAGAGGTGTTCACAGAGGAGATAGAAGGGCCTCCAGAAAGGCGGAGAGGTAGGGTACACCATCAGGTGCTGGATACAATACACACAACTGAGGAGGAAGTGAAGAGGCTACTAAGCGAGCTAGATACCTCAAAGGCGATGGGGCTGGATAACATCTCTCCATGGGTCCTGAGAGAGGGAGCAGAGGAGCTATGTGTACCACTAACAACAATCTTCAACACATCTATCGAAACAGGGCAACTACCTGAGGTATGTAGTTCCAATTTTTAAAAAAGGAGACCAGTGTCACTGACATGTATAGCATGCAAGGTTATGGAGAAGATAATCAGTAGAAGAGTGGTGGAGCACCTAGAAAGGAATGAGCTTATCAACGACGGCCAACACGGTTTCAGGGACGGGAAATCCTGTGTCACAAACCTACTGGAGTTCTACGACAGGGTGACAGCAGTAAGACAAGAGAGGGGTGGGTAGATTGCATATTCTTGGACTGTAAGAAAGAGTTTGACACAGTTCCACACAAGAGATTAGTGCAGAAGCTGAGGACCAGGCAGGGATAACAGGGAAGGCACTACAATGGATCAGGGAATACCTGTCAGGAAGACAGCAGCGAGTCATGGTACGTGGCGAGGTGTCAGAGTGGGCGCCGGTGACGAGTGGGGTTCCACAGGGTCAGTCCTAGGACCGGTGCTGTTTCTGGTATTTGTGAACGACATGACGGAAGGAATAGACTCCGAAGTGTCCCTGTTTGCAGATGATGTGAAGTTGATGAGAAGAATTCAATCGGACGAGGACCAGGCAGAACTACAAAGGGATCTGGACAGGCTGCAAGCCTGGTCCAGCAATTGGCTCCAGGAGTTTAACCTCCACCAAGTGCAAAGTCATGAAGATTGGGGAAGAGCAAAGAAGACCGCAGACGGAGTACAGTCTAGGGGGCTAGAGACTACAAACCTCAATCAAGGAAAAAGATCTTGGGGTGAGTATAACACCAGGCACATCTCCTGAGGCACACGTTAACCAAATAACTGCTGCAGCATATGGGCGCCTAGCAAACCTAAGAACAGCATTCCGACATCTTAATAAAGAATCGTTCAGGACCCTGTACACTGTGTACGTTAGGCCCATACTGGAGTATGCAGCACCAGTTTAGAACCCACACCTAGCCAAGCACGTAAAGAAGCTAGAGAAAGTGCAAAGGTTTGCAACAAGACTAGTCCCGGAGCTAAGGGGTATGTCCTACGAGGAGAGGTTAAGGGAAATCGACCTGACGACACTGGAGGACAGGAGAGATTGGGGGGACACGATAACGACATATAAGATACTGAGAGGAATTGACAAGGTGGACAAAGACAGAATGTTCCAGAGATGGGACACAGCAACAAGGGGACACAGTTGGAAGTTGAAGACTCAGATGAATCACAGAGATCTTAGGAAGTATTTCTTCAGTCACAGAGGGTCGGGACTAACACACACACTCACACACACACACACACACACACACACACACAAACAAACAAACAAACAAACAAACAAACAAACACACACACACACACACACACACACACACAAAGGTATGATAAAGCTCATGGAGCAGGGAGAGCAGAGACCCAGTAGCGGACAGCGAAGAGGTGGGGCCAGGAGCTGAGTCTCGACCCCTGCAACCACAATTAGGTGAGTACACACACACACACACACACACACAAACACACACACACACACACACACAAACACACACACACACACACACACCAGGGGCCAGGAGCTATGACTCGACCCCTGCAACCACAACTAGGTGAGTACACACACACATTATAAACGACAACCAGCACGGATTTATGGAAAGCAAATCCTGTGTCACAAACAGGAGTTCTACGACAAAGTAACAGAAGTAAGACACGAGAGAAAGGGGTGGGTTGATTGCATTTTCTTGGACTGCAGGAAGGCCTTCGACACAGTTCCTGACAAGAGATTAGTGCAGAAGTTAGAGGATCAGGCGTCTATAACAGGAAGGGCACTGCAATGGATCAGAGAATACCTAACAGGGAGGAAACAACGGGTCATGGTACGTGATGAGGTATCACAGTGGGCACCTGTGACGAGCGGGGTCCCACAGGGGTCAGTCCTAGGACCAGTGCTATTCTTGGTATAGGTGAATGACATGACGGACGGGATAGACTCAGAAGTGTCCCTGTTCGCAGATGATGTGAAGTTAATGAGGAGAATTAAATCAGATGAGGATCAGGCAGGACTACAAAGAGACCTGGACAGGCTGGACACGTGGTCCAGCTTCTCGAATTTAACTCCGCCAAATGCAAAGTCATGAAGATCGGGGAAGGACAAAGAAGACCGCAGACAGATAAAGCTCATGGCGCAGGGAGAGTGACCCAGTAGCGGCCAGTGAAGAGGCGGGGCCAGGAGCTATGACTCGTCCCCTGTAACCACAACTAGGTGAGTACAACTAGGTGAGTACACACACACACACACACACACACACACACACACACACAACATCAACAGTCACAATATTCACTGGGAAGCTGCCACCATCAATCACAAATCACATTACAGCTACAATAACAAACCAGAATCTGCTCTCAGCCAAGACTGAGGGACTGATTGCCTCATCTTTTGTATATATGTATTTCTTCACAATATGTCCTTGTATTAATTAAGCCACTGGTTGGCGAAACGTCTACTAATAAAGATACCCAGATGTTTTGCACATGTGTCTAATTCCTCATCCCTCAACCTACACTGACTTTTTCTTTCTCAACTAAGTGTTCAAATGTTTCGCACAGTCCAGACACCAGCGTTACAATGTCTTGCTCACAATAGAACACGAAGATTATTGGCAAACAGAGTTAAGTTGGAGGCTGCCACAGTGGATATCTCTGTTCCACAAGGTACAGTACTCGCTCCCATCCTGTTCTTCATCCTCACATAAGACATAGACAGAAATGTAAACAACGTCTTCTTTTGATAAATTAAACACAAATGCAACACTTCGGTATCTTTATTGAGGAAACGTTTCGCCACACAGTGGCTTCATCAGTCCATACAAAGGAGAATCGTGAAGAACAGGAGTAGTATAAGGTAATCAGTCCCTCAACCTTGAGTCGATGTTGTCAGTCCATCAATCTTGTTAAGAATACAGCATATGTCTAACATCTTGGTATCTTAATACAGAGAATTCTTCGTTTGCCTAACCCTTGGGCACGACCTACTTCCACATTGGTCAAATGTGACACCACCTACGACTGCTGCACCTCTCCTGCCTACGGTATATAAGCTACCTCTTCGCACATATGCTGTATTCTTTACAAGATTGATGGATTGACAACATCGACTCAAGGTTGAAGGACTGATTACCTCATACTACTCCTGTTCTTCACGATTCTCCTTTGTATGGACTGATGAAGCCACTGTGTGGCGAAACGTTTCCTCAATAAAGATACCCAAGTGTTGCATATGTGTCTAATTTATCAACTCGTCGGTTCTCTGAACCATTCATCTACAATGTTTTCTTTTGCAGACGATACTAGAATCTGCATGAGTGTCATCCACTGAGGACTCCGTCACAACCTCCAGATTGATAAGTAAGACACAGATGCAAGTGCTAGGAACGTTTCACCTACACAGTAGGCTTCTTCAGTCGAGTACAGAAGAGTTAGCAGAAGCAGTAGAGATGTGAAGACAATGTAATCAGTCCATCATCCAGACTATGTAACGCAAGTGAACTTCTCTCTCCCTGGCTATGTTCTTGTACACAACTGCACTTTAAGTGTACAGTGACATTATGTACACTAGAGTAAGTGTTCCGACACTGTGCTAAATGAGACACTTGTGCAACATTTGGGTAACTTTGTTCGGGAAACGTTTCGCCAGCCAGAGGTTTCTTCAGTCCAATGCAGAAAAAAGGTGGAATGAGAAGAGTTTGAGGTAATCAGTCCCTCTGCATTTTTCTGCTTAGGACTGAAGAAGCCACTGTGGGGTGAAACGTTTCCAGAATAAAGATATACCCAAATGTTGCAAAAGTGTCTCGTATATCAGGACTACACTCTACGGCAGACTGGGTCTATTTTGACAAGGTGCAACTAACGAGACATTTTATTGTGGCAACGTTTCGCTCGCCAGGAGATTGATAAAGGTCCTGGAGAGCGAAACGTTGCCACAGTCAAATGTCACATTAATTGCGCTTGTGTCCTTTTGACTAACATATTGTCAGCATTAACAATTCTTGTTAAAAATTATATAAAATTCCGACAAGTTGATGATTAAGACATGTAACATTGGGTATCTTTATTGATGAAACGTTTCGCCCACACAGTAGTCTACTTCAGTCAGATATTGAGGCAGCAGGTGTAGTAGTGAAATGAAAATGAGGTAATCAGTCTATCAACCTTGATGGACTGATTACCTCATCTTCACATCACTACTACACCTGTTGCCTCAATATCTGACTGAAGAACACTACTGTGTAGGTGAAACGTTTCATCAATAAAGACACCCAACTGTTGTACATGTGTCTTAATCTTCATTATTCCAAGTGTTATCTGGTGTGTTTATTATGGTTCTGTCCGTCACCCAACACATCTTCACGTGTAAACACTGATGTTATCCTCACCTCTGGTCACCTTCTTGCCCTCAGCGTTACATCGCGCCTCTCACAGAGAACAGTTAGTCTTAGGTAAGTCAGTAAGCATATTTAGGTACAGGTATGCATAGATACTGCTACGCAAATTATCATACAAAGTCACATGTGTGAAAATGACGCACCGGGATGACCCACATTAATAGGTCAGAGTGACTTATTTCCACTGGTGTCCTCTACTCAGCTTTCTCCATGTCTGCCTAGAGTCCTGATAACGATTACTGGTGCTCCTCTATACCTCTCCGTACAAGAGCATAAGACAGAAGGAACACTGCAGCAGGAATACTGGCCCATACTAGGTAGTGCTTTCTCAAACCCAAACCCCCTAACAAAAATATTTACCCAAGCCATTTTCAATGCTACCCAAGGAATATGTTTTGATAACCCTATTAATTCATGTGCAAGTCCCACTCAAATGTAACCCCTCTCACTTGGAGTGTTTGATTTGCCAGAACGTAGGTGCTGTGATTCCATGTGATTTGCAATCCTGCTTCTTAAAACCCTTTCAAAAATCTTGATAACATGGACGTCAGCACTACCGGACTATAGATTTTTCAAATACTTTGCTGCCACCTTGGTTGAGAGGAGCTACATCAGTGTTGTATAATGACGGTGGGGTGAGGAAGCTCCTGGTGCCCCCCGGAGAGGGGTTCAGGGGTTGGTGTTTCTAGGAGAGGGGGAGAGGAAGAGCAAGAGTGGGCTGAGGGAAGAGGCTGGTGTGGCCAGTAAGGGAGGGCCTGGTGTGCCAGGAGAAGGGTGAGGGAGTGCCACAAGTGCCGAGGGGATCAGGTTACAAGAACCTGCTGCTCACCACATGGCCTCACACTCACTCAAAGTACAATCATCGAGGCACATTCCACACCCCTCACCTCCTCCTTCCCCTCACCTCCCCCTTCCCCTCACCTCCCCCTTCCCCTCACCTCCTCTAATTTCCCCTCATCACCACCACTTCCACCATTGCTAGTCTAAGTAGTCATGGGTAGCGTAGGCTAGTCGTGTTTGTCTAGCATAGGCCAGAAGGCCCGCCTAGCATGGCCTACCAGGCTTACCTAGTATGCCCGGTAGGCCTACATAGAATGACTTCCTCTAATTTTCATCAGCCCTTATGTAAATCAACCGTTCATTAAAATGATGCTACAGTGCTGTGTCCACCTCCCTGTGTTCACCTCCCTGTGTCCACCTTCCTGTGTCCACCTTCCTGTGTCCACCTACCTGTGTCCACCTCCCTGTGTCCAAATCCCTGTGTCCACCTTCCTGTGTCCACCTTCCTGTGTCCACCTACCTGTTTCCACCTTCCTGAGTCCACCTTCCTGTGTCCACCTACCTGTTTCCACCTTCCTGAGTCCACCTCCCTCTGTCCACCTTCCTGTGTCCACCTTCCTATGTCCACCTCCCTGTGTCCACCTTCCTGTGTCCACCTTGCTGTGTCCATCTACCTGTTTCCACCTTCCTGAGTCCACCTCCCTCTGTCCACCTTCATGTGTCCACCTTCCTATGTCCACCTCCCTGTGTCCACCTTCCTGTGTCCACCTACCTGTGTTCACCTCCCTGTGTCCACCTTCCTGTGTCCACCTCCCTGTGTCCACCTTCCTGTGTCCACCTTCCTGTGCTCACCTACCTCTGTCCACCTTCCTGTGTCCACCTTCCTGTGTCCACCTTCCTGTGTCCACCTTGCTGTGTCCACCTTAATGTGTCCACCTTCCTGTGTCCACCTCCCTGTGTCCACATCCCTGTGTCCACCTCCCTGTGTCCACCTTCCTGTGTCCACCTTCCTGTGTCCACCTTTCTGTGTTCACCTTCCTGTGTCCACCTTCCTGTGTCCACCTCCCTTTGTCCACCTCCCTGTGTCCACCTTCCTGTGTCCACCTTCCTGTGTCCACCTTCCTGTGTCCACCTTCCTGTGTCCGCCTTCCTGTGTCCACCTTCCTGTGTCCACCTCCCTGTGTCCACCTTCCTGTATCCGCCTTCCTGTGTCCACCTTCCTGTGTCCACCTTCCTGTGTCCACCTCCCTGTGTCCACCTTCCTGTGTCCACCTTCCTGTGTCCACCTCCCTGTGTCCACCTTCCTGTGTCCACCTTCCTGTGTCCACCTTCCTGTGTCCACCTCCCTGTGTCCACCTTAATTGTCCACCTCCCTGTGTGCACCTTCCTGTGTCCACTTTCCTGTGTCCACCTTCCTTTGTCCATCTTCCTGTGTCCACCTTCCTGTGTCCGCCTTCCTGTGTACACCTTCCTGTGTCCACCTCCCTGTGTCCACCTTTCCTGTATCGCCTTCCTGTGTCCACCTTCCTGTGTCCACCTTTCCTGTGTCCACCTCCTGTGTCCACCTTCCTGTGTCCACCTTCCTTGTCCACCTTCCTGTGTCCACCTTTCCTGTGTCCACCTTCCTGTGTCCACTTCCTTGTCCACCTCCCTGTGTCCACCTTAATGTGTCCACTCCTGTGTGCACCTTCCTGTGTCCACCTTCCTGTGTCCACCTTCCTTGTCCATCTTCCTGTGTCCATCTTCCTCTGTCCACCTCCCTGTGTCCACCTCCCTGTGTCCCCTTGTTGTGTCCACCTTCCTGTGTCCACCTCCCTGTGTCACCTTCCTGTGTCCACCTTCCTGTGTCCATCTTCCTGTGTCCACCTCCCTGTATCCACGTTCCTGTGTCCACCTTCCTGTGTCCACCTTCCTGTGTCCACCTTCCTGTGTCCACCTTTCTGTGTCCATCTTCCTGTGTCCACCTTCTTGTGTCCACCTTCCTGAGTCCACCTTCTTGTGTCCACCTTTCTGTGTCCACCTCCCTCTGTCCACCTTCCTGTGTCCACCTTCCTATGTCCACCTCCCTGTGTCCACCTTCCTGTGTCCACCTACCTGTGTTCACCTCCCTGTGTCCACCTTCCTGTGTCCACCTCCCTGTGTCCACCTTCCTGTGTCCACCTTCCTGTGCTCACCTACCTCTGTCCACCTTCCTGTGTCCACCTTCCTGTGTCCACCTTCCTGTGTCCACCTTCCTGTGTCCACCTTGCTGTGTCCACCTTAATGTGTCCACCTTCCTGTGTCCACCTCCCTGTGTCCACCTCCCTGTGTCCACCTTCCTGTGTCCACCTTCCTGTGTCCACCTTTCTGTGTTCACCTTCCTGTGTCCACCTTCCTGTGTCCACCTCCTTGTCCACCTCCTGTGTACACTCTTCCTGTGTCCACCTTTCCTGCTAGTGTCCACCTCCCTGTGTGCACCTTCCTGTGTCCACTTTCCTGTGTCCACCTTCCTTTGTCCATCTTCCTGTGTCCACCTTCCTGTGTCCGCCTTCCTGTGTACACCTTCCTGTGTCCACCTCCCTGTGTCCACCTTCCTGTATCCGCCTTCCTGTGTCCACCTTCCTGTGTCCACCTTCCTGTGTCCACCTCCCTGTGTCCACCTTCCTGTGTCCACCTTCCTTTGTCCACCTTCCTGTGTCCACCTTCCTGTGTCCACCTTCCTGTGTCCACCTTCCTGTGTCCACCTCCCTGTGTCCACCTTAATGTGTCCACCTCCCTGTGTGCACCTTCCTGTGTCCACCTTCCTGTGTCCACCTTCCTTTGTCCATCTTCCTGTGTCCATCTTCCTCTGTCCACCTCCCTGTGTCCACCTCCCTGTGTCCCCCTTGTTGTGTCCACCTTCCTGTGTCCACCTCCCTGTGTCCACCTTCCTATGTCCACCTTCCTGTGTCCATCTTCCTGTGTCCACCTCCCTGTATCCACGTTCCTGTGTCCACGTTCCTGTATCCACCTTCCTGTGTCCACCTTTCTGTGTCCATCTTCCTGTGTCCACCTTCTTGTGTCCACCTTCCTGTGTCCACCTTCCTGTGTCCATCTTCCTGTGTCCACCTTCTTGTGTCCACTTTCTTGTGTCCACCTTCCTGAGTCCATCTTCCTGTGTCCACCTTCCTGTGTCAGCAGACACTGCCTCTGCTGACACAAGCAGTGATGAGCAGCAGCAGACACTGCCTCTGCTGACACAAGCGGTGATCAGCAGCAGCAGACACTGCCTCTGCTGACACAAGCGGTGATCAGCAGCAGCAGACACTGCCTCTGCTGACACAAGCAGTGATCAGCTGCAGCAGCAGACACTGCCTCTGCTGACACAAGCGGTGATCAGCAGCAGCAGACACTGCCTCTGCTGACACCAACAGCCCAGGAACACACTCTGCTCCTCCGACTTTTAAGACTAAATAACCTTTATCAACGTTAACTGTTTCCTAAGAGACGGAGAGAACACGTGTGGTCCTCCCATCCCTTCGTCCCTACCCCTACCATCCCTTCGT
The DNA here is from genome assembly GCA_009830355.1 of Cherax destructor. Classification (NCBI taxonomy): domain Eukaryota; kingdom Metazoa; phylum Arthropoda; class Malacostraca; order Decapoda; family Parastacidae; genus Cherax; species Cherax destructor. The sequence goes on from WNWK01013320.1 coordinate 54,375, forward strand.
CCCTACTCCTACCATCCCTTCGTCATCCTACTATCCTTCGTCCTACCTCCATCCCTTCGTCCCTACCCCTACCATCCCTTCGTCCCTACCCCTACCATCCCTTCGTCCCTACCCCTACCATCCCTTCGTCCCTACCCCTACCATCCCTTCGTCCCTACCCCTACCATCCCTTCGTCCCTACCCCTACCATCCCTTCGTCCCTACCCCTACCATCCCTTCGTCCCTACCCCTCCCATCCCTTCATCCCCTCCTCCATTACCTCCTTCCCCTCGACACCTGACACCTCCACTAGCATACACAAACCATACACCTCCTGTCTCCTTGATATCCATCGCTGTCTGGCCACAGTTACTGCACCAACGTAGGAGCAAGTAGACTGTTTTGGCTGGCATCCTGGGGATGCCAGGGACCAGGGCAGGAGGTAAGCCACTGCCTGGTTTCCCTGACTTGCCCTGGGTTATATTCGTATCTATGGGTTCACTCGTGTAAGTATTGTTTGTCACTGTAGTGGTCCACTAGTACACTGGTCCACCACTACAGTCGTGGTCCACTAGAACACTGGTCCACCACTACAGTGGTGGAACTATAGTAACATCCACCACTGCCATTTTTCTCAGTTCACACCTGCAGTGGTTTGTTACCACTGTTGAAAACACTAGGGTGGTGCAGAGATATTGACGAGGTGTGAGTTATTCTGTCACCGAAGTGGCTAGTTTACTGTGTACAACATATCCGTGGGTCAGTATACTGGTCCGTTAGACAGCATAGTGGTCCCAGACTCAGTATACTGGTCCGTGAGACAGCATAGTCGTCCGTGGGTCAGTATACTGGTCCGTGAGTCAGTATACTGGTCCGAGTCAGTATACTGGTCCCTGAGTCAGTATACTGCTCCCTGAGTCAGTATACTGGTCCTGAGTCAGTATACTGGTTTTTGAGTCAGAATACTGGTCCCAGAATCAGTATACTGGTCATTGAGTCAGTATATTGGTCCTTGAGTCAGTATACTGGTCCCTGAGTCAGTATACTGGTCCTTGGGTCAGTATACTTGTTCGAGGGTCAGTATACTGTCCGTAGTTCAGTAAACTAGTCCTTGAGTCAGTATACTGGTCTCTGAGTCAGTATACTGCTCCTTGAGTCAGTACACTGGTCCTAGTCAGTATACTGGTCCCTGAGTAAGTATACTGGTCCATGAGTCAGTATACTAGTCTCTGAGTCAGTATACTGCTCCTTGAGTCAGTATACTGGTCCTAGTCAGTATACTGGTCCTAGTCAGTATACTGGTCCCTGAGTAAGTATACTGGTCCATGAGTCAGTATACTGGTCCCTGAGTCAGTATACTAGTCCCTGAGTCAGTATACTGGTCCCTGAGTCAGTATACTGGTCCCTGAGTCAGTATACTGGTCCCTTAGTCAGTATACTGGTCCCTGAGTCAGTATACTGGTTCTTAAGTCAGTATAT
>WNWK01013321.1:0-55831 GCA_009830355.1 Cherax destructor
CGAGCTGGTCCTCGTTTCTGAGATGAACGAGAAGGAAGTGTCGAATCATCATGTGTGGGTCTTGGTTGTTTTGGTGTGGGACCGGGGTGGTCTGATGGGGAGACGGGCGAGCGATCTAAAATCCAGCACCGTCGAGGAGAAGCCGGAATCAAGGTCAGAGAAGAGCGAAGGTCAGATATGTCAAAAGGGGTCAGAACCTTAGTACCTGAAGCAGGTGACGAACCGGCACCAGCGAGAGGTACAGGGCATGAGAGGTGTCCAAAGAGTTGTCCGTTAACGAGGCAGGGTCAGTACTGGGTGCGGTATCAGGAAGGGGCCCGGGGTAGTGGGTTCATGGATTGGGTCTACCGGGAGTCTACCTGAGAGAATTCCAGGGGTCAACGCCCCGCGGCCCGGTCCGTGACCAGGCCTCTTGTTGGACCAGAGCCTGATCAACCAGGCTGTTACTGCTGGCCGCACGCAGTCCAACATACGAACCACAGCCCGCTGATCAGGTACCGACTTGAGGTGCCTGTCCAGTGCCTGCTTGAAGACAGCCAGGGGTTTTGCTGGTAATCCCCTGATGTATGCTGGGAGGCAGTTGAACAATCTTGGGCCCTCACACTTATTGTGTTGTCCCTCAACGTGCTAGTGGCACCCTGATCTTCATTGGGGGAATGTTACATCGTCAGCCATGGTTAGGTTACTTCTTTCTTTTTATTTTTAAAAAAAAAAAGGAAAGAAAAGAAAATATAAATAAAAAAGAATAAAAAAAGGGGGGAACGTGGAGGAATAGCTCCTAGGAGGAATGAAAGGGAGCGTAAATCCCCCTCCGCGCCCAAGAGGACCTCAACACCGCAAGTAGTGCAGATGCTGCATGGAACCCGTGCCATACCCTACCCTTCATGCCAGTAAACCAGCAATCCAGGATAGCAACCTCACATCCACCGAGCCATCTCGGCGGACAAAAGAGAGGGCGGCCGGATATCCGCCACAAAGCATACCGCCTTCGGTCACCACCCCCGGAATCCGAAAGGTGGCCTCCAGAGATACACCTGTCGCCCGAAAGATACCCAAGGCCACCCCCCGGGTGACCGGAGAGGGATCGGGACATCCCCAGGCGATCCAGATTCCACTTCAAACTACACCACCGCCAAGGACCTCAACGGAATGGGATGGACCACGATACCCTTCCCCCTACCTAGGAACCAGAATGCCTGAGGAGAGAAGCTCCCAGGGTAAAACTGGGAAGGAACGAAGGGAGGGATGAGGAGGAAAGGGAAAAAGGGAGGATGGAGTAGATGGGATAGGGAAGGGGGGATTAGGTAGTGGTTGGTCTGAGGAAGAAGACCAAGAGGTCCAATTCCTCAGACCGATAGCCTCTTTACCATGACAAGGAGCCCCCCTTAAAGAGGGTGTCATGTCTAAACTATGTTCAAATTTCATAGCTTAAATACTCACCTTTACTCATTGTATACTATCTACAAAAATTCTTACAATTTAGTTTTAAGTTAATTTTAAGTCTGCCCAAAATGCCCTGCATACTAGGGGCTTTTGGCATGTACACCTCATGTAATCTCAATAACCAAATGTAATTCTTTGTATCATGTCCAAATAAAAATATTATTATTATTATTATTATTATTCTTATGCATTGAATAGGCCTTATAGGTAAGGTTTGGGAGGGAGTGACTTCCAGGACTTTGAACTCTGCTTGGAGACCACTGTGGCCAGATTGTGTTGAAATGAGGGATTTTGAAGGATTTGAGGGTGACCCTGACCCTGACGACCCTGTGCCTGTTGTGGAAGATATTGTGGCATTGGGGAACAGCCTGGGGTTGGAGGTGAGTGGTGAGGATGTGGAAGAGTTGGTGGAGGAGCACAGGGTAGAGCTAACAACTTTAGAGCTGCAAGAGCTTCATCTGGAACAGCAACAGACCACAGCTGAGGTTATTGCTTCACAGGAGGAGGAAGAGAGAGAGGAGGTGCCATCTTCAGTGCTTAAGGAGATGTGTACAAAGTGGAATGAGTTGCAGACATTTGTTGAAAAACACCACCCTAAGCAAGCTGAAATGAGCCATCTGTGCAACCACTTCAGTGACAGAGCCATGTTGCAATTCAGGAAAATCTTAAAGTCGCCAGAAACATAGGACTCTGGACAGTTATTTTGTGTGACAGGCTTCTAGGGACTCTCAAGCTGGTCCTAGTGGCATTAAAAGAACAAAAAGGGAAGTAACCCCGGAGAGGGACTTGTTACCTGAAGTCCTTTTGGAGGGGGATTCCCCTTCCAACCACTAACACCCTGCCCCTGTCATCCTCCCTATCTTCCAGATGCCTGCAACTCTCTTCAATAAAGGTAAGTAAATGTTATTTATATTATATTTTTTGTGAATATTTTTGGAACGGATTAATTGTATTTACATTATTTCTTATGGGAAATAAGGTTTCGAATTACGAAAGTTTTGTGTTGAGAAATAGCTCCTGGAACGGATTAATTTCGTTAGTCGAGGACCACTGTATACCAAAGTGGAGGAGGAAGAGAGGAGAATGTGCCTTTTCAGTGATTCTACGATATGTACGATACTAAAGCAGTACAAGTCAATAAAGGCTATAGCACCAGCCAGCGATAAAGTGTAGCATTAACAGTGTAGCAAGTAAGTTAAGTGATTAAATGATAGAAAAATGACGACACGAAACTTAACTCCTCCAATATTGTTGGAGTTATATAGGGCGACTAACAACACCGCCGTGTTGGCTGTTGTTGTTGTTGTTGGGGTTTTATAGGGCCACTGACAGCATACGCCGTATCAAGCCCTGCCATCCAACGCTCAGAGAAGGAACCTCGACCAAAGTGGAAGGATGTTAGACTAATAACTGCGTATTATATGTCCTTAATGCGCCCTGAAGCCAGCAAGAATGTGCAGGTACAGGCCAATATTTCCTGACGGTCTGGAGGATCAAACCCCTCCCCATTAAGGAGAGGTAGGGTTAAAGATTGCACCCCAAACATGTGCAAGGCCGCATGGAGAACAGTCCGTGCAGAGTGATAACGCGGGCACCACAGTAGGAAGTGTTCCACCGTCTCAGGCTGTGAGGAACACCACGGGCAGTATGGAGAGTCCATCATTCGAAGGTGGTGTAGATGAGCCGCCAGTCGTGAGTGCCCAACCCGGAGGCGAGTCAGTGCAACATCCACTGAGCGATTGGGATGGCGAGCCCAAGGGCAGGGGCCATTGAAAGATCGGACAGAACTCAGTGCCGAAGTAGAGAGGGAGCGTACCAGTTCCTTCTGCCACAAATGATGGATTTCCTTCCAAACAGTCCTTGTGAAATCACTGCGGCCCAGTGCAAGAGAGGTAATGGTAGGAATTGCATGTGCGAGGGAGGCTGCACGATCGGCCACTTCATTGCCCCGAATGCCAACATGGGCAGGTACCCACTGAAGGGAGATGCTCCAACCTGGATTTCACAAAAAACGTAGGATAAGAGACTGCGTCTGTTGGACAAGGACACATAGGGACTGTGGACGGTCAGAACACAAAAGTGCAAGGGAAGATTGGGAATCAGAGAAGAGAACCAAAGGCTGAGGAGGGAGGTGAGCAAGGACAAAAACCAAGGCCTGATGAATGGCGAAGAGCTCTCCTGCTAGGACCGAGTGAGCGGTGTCTAACCACCAGGTTTGACACAGAGAAAGATCAGCAAAGAATGCAGCAGAAGTAGAAGGGGGGGAATTTCGTGCTGAGCCGTCCATGTAGATGGAGAAGGAAGAACCATATGTGACAGCACGAAACTCTTCAAAGAGAATTGCAGCTATCTGGGGGAGTTTCCTGTTCCTAGAAGGCCAATCCAGGTGGATGTACTGTGTCAGGTCCATCCAGGGGGGGGACCGGGGAGTGAAGAGGGAAGAGAGTCATCACTGGTGCAGGGAGTGAAAGGTAGGTCAAGGAATGTTGGGCCCTGGCCACAAAGGAAGGCTGAACCAAACGTGGGGGGACAGAGGCTGCCTCCCACACTCGTGGGAAGAGGCAGCATGGGTGAGTACAAGGCAGAGAGGCCATATGATGGAGCCGTAAGCAGTTCCTTGCCATTCTCATTGACGAGAGGGGGACTATCCCAGACTCTGCTTCCAAGGCTGCAATGGGAGTAGAGGGGAACGCCCCCAGCATACTGCGGATGGCCGAATTCTGGAAAATATCCAGGCGGTGAAGAGAGGAGGAAGAAGCTGAGCCATACACCTCACTCGCATAGGTGAGTTTGCTGTGAACCATAGCTGTATAAAATTTAAAGAGGTCTCGATCCGCTCCCCACTTTGTGCCAGAGATCCGGCGCATGAGTGCAGTGCAGCGTGCACATGAGAGGTGGAGAGCTATTATGTGTTTCCTCCACGTCAAGAGTGGTGCATCCAAAGTGACACCCAACCATCTATGAGAAGAGACCAAAGGGAGTGGTGTCTGACCCAATGAAACAGATGGAAGAGTAGAGAGGCATCGTCTAGTAAAACATAAGAGCCGGGACTTGGTGACACTAACCTCCAAACCCCAGGTGGCAGCCCATGATGTTATGCACTGTAGGGCATGCTGAAGGTTTTTTTGTGCAGCCAGCAAAGTAGTGGCACCATACATAAGGGCCACATCATCTGCATACACCAGGGTATGCACGCCCTGTATGGAAGGGAGATCCGACTGTGAGGGAAAGGTGGAGTATAATTATGGGTTAAGGTTGTTAGTCAGCCGGCAATCATTCACCGGTTCAGCTGGTGCTTCCCTCTAGCAGGCCGAGGTAGAACCCCCCTCCCATTTCTGGTGGTAGTTACCTTACCTGGTGAACAGCAAAACTGTGGAGTCACTACACCTCCACACTTCTCCTGAACAGGTAAGGTGCTCTACCTGGTGTATATTTTGTTTGTGGTTGATTTAGGGTTACCAGTAATTTCTTCCATCTTAAAGTGAACATGCTATCCTTTTTCTTTCTTATGTGTTATGTTTGCTTACTTGTGGTAACTATTATTTATTTTTCTTTATCAGCTCTGCTGCTGGCCTGGTCAGCTGGTACAGACGCCCGTTTTGAAAGAGCTAGATGTACGTCTCTCTGACTTGGTTTTATCTACTCTTCCGCTTCTAAGTCTTACGTACCTCGACCAAAGTGGCATACGAGAATTCATAACTGCCCAGGATAACCTTCCAACATCTCGTCTCGTCTACACCAGAGACTAAACCTGGGCCTTATATTCTTCTACTCTCCATCCTACCAGAACCACAACGGCCTATTTTTTTATATATATATATTTAATTAAAAAACTTAAAATTCTGTTTATTTCCTACCCAAGAGTCTTTATTTGTTTTTATTATTTTTTCCATTATATTTTGTTCAGGTGGAAGGCGTTCCCCTGACACCAACATTAATACAGAAAAAAGGAGAGGACTAAGAACGGATCCCTGGGGCACTCCCCAGTATATAGGATGGGGTGAGGACATCGTGCCACCTACTGCAACCCGGAAGGTTCGCCCTTGTAAAAAGTTGCGCATCCAACGGAGGGGGGCTCCTGCCAGCCCCATGCGAGCTAGCTTAAAAAGTATCGCCGTGTGGGATGCAGAATCAAATGCTCCACGCAGATCCAAAAAGGCAGCCAGAAGGAACTCCCGGCTTTCGAATGAAGTATGCACTAACTGCACAAATTGAAGCAAAGAGTCGAGGGTGGATCGACCCTCACGGAAGCCACTCTGGTTTTTAGGTAAGAGGCCATGTTCCTCAGTCCACCATGAGAGACGGGTGGCCACCAGTCTTTCCAACACTTTACCCAAGCAGGGCAGTAAAGCAATGGGTCGGTAAGAGTCTGGTTGGGTATTATCTTTGCCTGACTTCAGAATCGGAACCAGGAGAGAGTGCTTCCACGCATCGGGAAAAACTCCTTGAGACCAGCTGGCATTGAAAACCTCCAGCTGTACAAGAGGGGGGTAGATGCAGTAAGAAAGAATAAGGTATGTTATCCTCCCCAGGAGAAGAACGGGAAGAAAGCTGGGAGAGTGCCCGCTGTAGTTCATGAGAACTGAAGGGAGATGCCAGCACCTGGCAGTCAACCTCGGGTACTATAGGGTGCAGAGGACCCCATTTGATCACCTTAGAAGGTAGAGGGGGGGAAGAGCAAACTTAGGCCCAAAGAAACTAGCAAACAATTCCACTTTATCCTGAGGGAAGAGTGGCGTTGCACCATCCCCCAACAGGGAAAAGGAGCTTACAGATCGTGATCCCAGCATAGAGTGGAAGAAACCCCATGCCCGGCTAGCAGAGGTGTGAAAAGAAAGAGAAGGACAGAAAGAAGCCCATGATTCACGTTTTGCATGGAGGAGTGTTCGCTGACATAAAGCGTCAGCCCTTCGGTAAGTCAACTGTAGAGCCCTTGAAGGCTGGCGCCGCCACTGTGCCCACGCCTTTCGACGGGCCTTCACTGCCTGGAGGCACTCATCATTCCACCACGGAACCCGGGGGTGAGAACGGGAGACGCTCCCAGAAAGACGAAACGAATAGGAGCCTGCCTCTAACATGGCCCCTTGAAGGGATGCAACGGCATCGTCCAACAGAGAGTCTTGAGGCAGGCACGCTGTATAACCCCTGTGGTTTAGCGCTTCTATTTGATTATAATAATAATTGAGGCAGGCTATAATCAAAGAGTGTGTTACTGTAACTCGTCCAACCGGCCTGAGTGGTTTTCCACCGTGGACGAATTGCCATCACTGGCACTGTTGGGGCTCCATTGGTAGATACAGTGACGGGGAGATGATCACTCCCCATGAAGGGGCCTACAGAAACAACTGCTGTAGTGAAATACCCACACCCAAGAACGAGGTCCAGGGTAGAAGCTCGCCCTGTGTAAGGATCCACTCTAGTCTTCAATCCTGGTGGTGTGAGCAACGAAAGGGAAGATGCAAGGAGGGCTTGGAACAAGGCCCTACCTGTGGGATTCATGGCTCCCAGAAATGGTGCCTAGCATTGAAATCCCCTATGACAAGTGCAGAACCACTTGAGTTGCCCAAAGTAATGGGTAAACTCACTCTGTGTTACTGACCTGCCCGGATTGTAAATCAGGAGAAAGGTGCACCACTGAGTGCCCAAGGCAATGCACACAGCTAGAGTTTCTAACACCCCATTCTCATAGGTTCGGAGGGAAAGGATCATACTCTGGAGCCGGCTATACACCAGAAGAGCTAGGCCACCACCACCCCTTTCAAGGCGATCCCGACGATAAACAGTGAAACCCGACAGCCGAACAGAATGATGAGGACATAACCATGTCTCAAAGAGGCCCACCACGAGCGGCTGTACCTCAGCCAGATACTTCTGGAGGTCTGGAGCTTTTTCAATATGGAACGAATGTTCCAGAGAAGAAAAATAGAAGAGTGGGAGTGAGTCACGTGTGTGAACTAAGAAGCCCGATGAGGCAAGGGAGAACCGAGAAACATGCAGTCATAAAAGAGGTGCCCTGTAGGAAGGAGTGAAGCCCTTCCTCCACCAAATGGAGGACAGGACGAAGAAATGAAGCCCAGAGTGAAACATCGGAACCATCAATAGCGAAGGATCCTGAAACAGTGGCAGGCTGGGGCTGGGGTTGAGGAGAAATGGAGGGGGGGACTTCTGTGAGGAGTGAGGCACTGGGTCAGGCAAGAGGTCCATTTGGACAAGGGAAGGGGGGTACGATACGCGTCATGAACGAGGAGGAGCATGAGCAATAACTTCTGCAGTGGAAGCCAGATCTGAAGACACCTGAAGATGATGTTGCCCCGGAGGTGGGGAATCCTCTGAAGGTAGAGAGAGTTCTGCAAGAGCTGCAAAACGGTTTGAAACAGGGACATTAGTCCTCACAGCTGCGGACAACAGGTGGCCCGGCCGCACTGGTGCTGGGGAGATGCCCTTAGTGGAGGGCGCTGGAGACGAAGGAGGAAAAGGCTGACGAACTGTGAATGGCTTTACGGACTGCAGGCTGGAGTTACATTCATCGAGGGAAAGGGACTGGGATCTGGCTGAGTTTGCCAAATCAAGAGCCTGGCGATATGCCGGGCAAGACCGGGATGTGACTTTGTGGACCGCTTTACAAAAATAGCATGAGGCTGGGCGAGTACAGGCAACACCGTCTTTGACTGCTGGGTGAAACCCACTACAGTTTGCACACCTAACCTTACCACGGCAGGACAACTCTCCATGCCCAAAAAGGAAACATTTCCGACACCGAAGAAGAGGAAAAGTATATGGAAGGACAGGAAACCTTAGATTGCCAAAAATTACAAATTTCGGGAGAGCACCTGAGAAACATACACGAACCATACGATACGGGGCAGGACGAGTCGAGAGGCTCCAAACCTCTCGCAAACCTAAGTCATCCCCCCCCCTCAAAACCAACTCAGAATGGATCTCCTCATCTGAGAGGGATGAGGAAATCGGTCCAATTCTACCGTAACAACAACCAGCAGCAAGGATTGAGGAGCGGACCTCCCAACAGACTACATTCCACTTACCTAGGACATGGATGGCATTAAGTGGTAAATTTCTGGCTAGAAAAGACTTACGATGTAGTCGGAGCCTTAGGGCTGCACCCCTACCGAGTTGCTGGACACCCCCATCTATGCAGGCCTTGCCGAAAGGAGAGCCACTGATGGCATTAGTGACTTCCCGTGGATTGGTGAAGGGGGTACCACCAGCCTTGGGACGCATGAGAACCACCATCACATCTGGGGTAATGTGGGGTGTAGAAGAAACACAGTCTAGACAAGAAGCTGGCTGGCACTTAGGGCTAGACAGGGGCCTGGCTCCATCATCAACCTCAAGGGCCTGTTTATAAATCCCAGCAGGGGACACAATATCCATATCATGGTCCAGAGGCGAGGAAACAGTTGTCAACTGAGTATGGGCCAGAGGGGGGTCCTCCCCATAGGGGCGAACGACATCCCAGTCAAACTCTCCAGAAATGGGTCAAATAACACCGCTTGATAGGAAGAAATTACTAGAAGCACAAGCACACAAGAAAAAAAAATACATATAGTGAAGAGCCTAAACAGGACCGTCACCACCAACAAAACACTGAAGAGCCTTCAAAAAGCACGTCTCGATCAGCTGAGTGACAACCACCAACCACCTTGTCTGGTGGCCATCACTATATAAGACATATCTTTCAGTGGCCCTTATACACCCAACAACAAACAAAAAAACAACACTGTCGGTTAGGGAGAGACGTATGACATATTTTATTCATTCTAGAATATATATCATGTTTCTATGTTATTAATATTGTTTATTATGTCATATTAGATGAATTGCGCTTGATAAATAAGCTGTAGAGTTGATATTATTGTCATATTAAAGGACTATCTTGTCCTGCCTCCAAAAAACTCTCCTGCCTCTCTCATACGCCAACAAGTCTTCAATAAAGGTAAAACTGATTTAAATGATGATTTATCCATTAAAATTAGTTCTTTATATTTATTTCTTATTGTTTTCTGTATGTGAAACTATAGTATTTATTCTTTAAAAAAATGAATTTTTGGTGAATATTTTTGGGTGGAACAGATTAATTGCAGGGTTCCACTGTACAGTGAAACCCCAAGTTTTGGCCACCCGGAGTATCGGCCGCTTCAAGTTTGTCGCTTTTTTCGGCCTAATTTTGTCCTGACTTTCGGCCGTTGCCCTGAGTTTTGGCCAGCATACCAGACCTGTCAGCCTGCGTGCGCTTACGCGCCTCACCGCGCAGGCGTCGTGAGCCAGTCTAGCGTTGTTTACCCTTGAGTGAACATTACCCTGTGCACTCATCCAAACATTTCGCAATAAATTCATTGTACAGTGGACCCTCGGTTAACGAAAGGTTCCGTTAACGTAAGCTTTGGAAAACGTAAGCTTTTTTTGGAATCGGTTAGCGAAAAATTCCTCGGTTACCGAAAGGTATTAGACGTGTCCGCCTGCTCCGCGCAAGCGCAGGACACCAGTGAAGCGTTGTTAATCATTAAGAGAACATTACCTAATGCACTCTTTCAAAGATTCACAATATATTTGGTGTCTTTCTTGGTGGTTTAGTGATTGTCACTGTGAAATAAGTCACCATGGGTCCAAAGAAGCTTCCTAGTGGCACCCCTGTGGTAGCAGGCATGCAGGGAGTGTAGCATTCATGCAGAGAGTGTAGCATTCATGCGGGGAGTGTAGCATTCATGCAGGGAGTGTAGCATTCATGCAGGGAGTGTAGCATTCATGCAGGGAGTGTAGCATTCATGCAGGGAGTGTAGCATTCATGCAGGGAGTTTAGCATTCATGCAGGGAGTGTAGCATTCATGCAGGGAGTGTAGCATTCATGCAGGGAGTGTAGCATTCATGCAGGGAGTGTAGCATTCATGCAGGGAGTGAAGCATTCATGCAGGGAGTGTAGCATTCATGCAGGGAGTGTAGCATTCATGCAGGGATGAGCATTCATGCAGGGAGTGTGCAGGCATGCAGGGAGTGTAGCAGGCATGCAGGGAGTGTAGCAGGCATGCAGGGAGTGTAGCATTCATGCAGGGAGTGTAGCAGGCATGCAGGGAGTGTAGCATTCATGCATTAAAAGAAAAAGAAGGGAAGTAACCCCAGAGAGGGACTTGTTACATGAAGTCCTTTTGGAGGGGGATTTCCCTTCCAACCATTAACACCCTGCCCCTGTCAGCAACTCTACCTTCAAGATGCCTGCAATTCTTCAATAAAGGTAAGTAAATGTTATTTTTTTTTTTTTTTTGAGTGATTATTTTTTGTGGAACGAATTAATTGTATTTACATTATTTCTTATGGGAAATAAGGTTTCAGATAACGAAAGATTCAGATTAAGTAATAGCTCCTGGACCGGATTAATTTCGTTAACCGAGGGTCCACTGTATTTAGTGATTGTTTATTGATTGTGACTGAAATAAGTCACCATGGGTCCAAAGAAACTTCCTAGTGGCACCCCTGTGGTAAAGAAAGTGAGGAACACCATAGAACTGAAGAAGGAGATAGTAGAAAAATATGAGAGTGGTGTACATGTGTGGGAGCTTGCCAGGATGTACGGAAAAAACAAATCTACTATCACTTCTATCCTGGCAAAGAGAAAAGAACTCAAGGAAGCTAATGTTGCGAAAGGTGTTGATATGTTAACGAAAAATAGATCACAAACAGTGGAAGAGGTTGAGAAGTTGTTGATGGTGTGGATAAACAATAAACAGATAGCAGGTGATAGTATTTCCGAGGCCATCATATGTGAAAAGGCAAGGCAGTTGCACGCAGATCTTGTCAAGAAAATGCCTGGAACGAGTGCTGATGTTAGTGAGTTCAAGGCCAGCAGAGGCTGGTTTGACATATTTAAGAAGCATAGTGGCATACACAGTGTGATAAGGCATGGTGAGGCAGCCAGTTCAAACAAATGTGGGGCTGAAAAATTCATAACTGAATTTAACGGGTACGTAGACACTGAAAAATTTTAACCCCAACAAATGTTTAATTTTAGGTTGGATAAATTCATGAGTGAGAGGGGTTGGATTTGAGTGGGACTCGCGCATGAGTGAAGACGTGTCTTGTGTGGAGTGAAGACGTGTCTTGTGTGCTCTCAGTGAAGACGTGTCTTGTGTGCTCTCAGTGAAGACGTGTCTTGTGTGCTCTCAGTGAAGACGTGTCTTGTGTGCTCTCAGTGAAGACGTGTCTTGTGTGCTCTCAGTGAAGACGTGTCTTGTGTGCTCTCTGTCAATCTGAAGAAGATGTCCTCTCTTGAGCTACTCTACCAGCAGCTGAAGGAAGAACTGAGGGTAGCTAAGCTTGAGATACAGCGACTGACTGAGGAAAACAAGAGGATTCGTAGTAATCCTCCTGTTGAGAATCCTCAAGCCAGGAAAGGAACCTGGACAGTGGCTAAAACGCATGGGACAAAGTTAAGGCTCAAGAGGACGGGTGGAGAGGTAGAAACAACGAAGACCCAGGAGAATGTTGTGGAAACATCGAACCCATTCTCCGTGCTACCCGATGAATGTGAGTCGACTTCTGGGAGCGTCACGACGAAAGACACAAAGGAAGGTAAAACATTGTTGTTGTTGGGGACAGTCAGGTTAGGTACATGGATAGGGCTTTCTGTTTGATTGATAGGAGTAGGAGACAGAGGGTTTGCTTTCCTGGGGCTGGGATGGAGGATATTGTTAGCCGTCTGGACGACATCATGAGAGGTAATGGGAGCAATCCTATTATCTGTCTCAGTGCTGGAGGCAACGATGTTGGCAGACGTAGGAGTGAGGACCTGACTAGCAGGTTTAGGTCAGCAATAGACATAATTAGGAAGAAGGTGGGAACCCTGTCATATGTGGTATTTTGCCAAGGAGAGGTTGAATGAATGGCTGTCCAGGGCAATTGGTGTCAATTGCTGGCTGGACAAATACTGTAAGGAAAATTCAGTAACATTCATTGATAACTGGGACCTCTTCTATGGCAGAAATGACATGTATGCCAGGGATGGGGTTCACTTATCCAGGTCTGGGGTGGGGGCACTGGCAACTGCAGTGGAGGGAGCTGTTAGGGCTTTAAACTAGAAATAGTTAGTGGTATGGGTTTTGGGGGGGAAACAGAGAAGTCCCAGTGTAGTAATATTATAAGTTGTAGGAGAACTAGTAATAGGCAGAATAAGGTGGATAGTGGAAAGCTAGTGACACTAGATGACAAGGACAGTAATAGGTATAGTGGAATAACAGAGATGAGCAGGAAGGGTAAAGAGAAAGGAGGGTCTCTAAATATATATTACACCAATAGTCGTAGTGCTAGGAATAAGATGGACGAGTTGAGATTAGTTGCAAGTACGGGTAATATTGATGTTTTTGCAATAACTGAGACATGGTTTAATATGAAAAATCGGGACTTGCCTGCCGAATGTCACATTCAGGGTTTTAAATTGTTCCAAGTAGACAGAAGTATCGGGAAAGGGGTGGGGTGGCACTCTATGTCCGTGATCATTTAAATTGTTGCATAAAAACGGGTATAAAGTCTGAATTAACACATACAGAGTCTGTCTGGATAGAATTTTCAGAGGGTGTGAAAATTGATTTTAGGCGTGATTTACCGTCCTCCAAACTTAGATAGGGAACAAGGAGACTACTTTGGGAGGAAATTGTTAAGGCCACAAGACACGATAACGTAGTAATTTAGGGGACTTTAACTTTAGTCAGATTGATTGGAATTTCATGACAGGGAATTTAGAATCTAACGACTTTTTAGAAGTAGTTCAGGATTGCTTTTGAAGCAGTTTGTAACAGAACCTACAAGGGGAAATAACCTACTTGACTTGGTTCTGGCAAGCAAGGAAACCCTTGTTAATAATTTAGAAATTACAGAGGAACTCGGCTCAGCGACCACAAGTCAATTACCTTTAGCATTGAATGGATGTATGATAGTAGGGATAATTCAGTAATGGTCCCAGATTTTCGCTTAGCAGATTATAATGGACTTAGAGAACACTTATCAACTGTGGACTGGGGTGAAGAAGAGAGGTATCAATATGACAGTTTTCTTAACACTATACAGGCTGCCCAAAGAACATTTATCCCATATAAAGAAATTAGATCAAGTAGAAATGACCCAAAATGGATGAATAATAGGCTCAAATATCTTTTAGGGCAGAAGAAAGGAATTTATAGGCGCATAAAAAGAGGTGAGGGTCATCTTATAAATCAGTATACTGACATTAAGAGGGACGTTAAAAAGGGAATAAGAAAAGCTAAACGGGACTATGAAATTAAAGTTGCTAGGATTCAAAAACTAACCCAAAAGTTTTTTCCAGGTTTATAGAACAAAAGTTAGGGATAAGATAGGTCCCCTTAAAAATAACTTTGGGCATCTTACTGACAAGGAGAATGATATGTGCTCTATTTTTAATAATTATTTTCTCTCGGTTTTCACACAGGAAGACATTAATAATATCCCAGTAATTAATTTTTACAGAGGCCCAGAAGAAGATAAATTATGTAATATCACAGTCACTGGCGAGGTGATTATGAAACAGCTGGACCGACTGAAACAAAATAAGTCGGCGGGTCCTGATGAGCTTTTTGCAAGGGTTCTTAAGGAATGCAAAATGGAACTCTGTGAACCAATATCTAACATTTTTAATTTATCTCTTCAAACAGGTGTAGTGTCTGATATGTGGAAGATGGCTAATGTAATTCCTATTTTTAAAGCAGGGGACAAGTCACTACCGTCAAACTACCGCCCAATAAGCCTGACCTCAATTGTAGGCAAATTACTAGAGTCAATTATAGCTGATATTATTGAAGCCATCTAGATAACCATAATTTGATTAATGATACCCAGCATGGATTCACGAGGCCGTTCCTGCCTATCTAATTTATTAACCTTCTTCAGTAAAGCTTTTGAGGCTGTTGATCACGATAAAGAATTCGATATTGTTTATTTAGACTTTAGTAAGGCTTTTTATAGAGTACCGCACCAGAGACTGTTAAAGAAAGTGGCAGCTCATGGCATTGGGGGAAAAGTGCTGTCATGGATCGAGTCATGGCTCACCAATAGGAAGCAGAGAGTGTGCATAAATGGGTAAATCCGAATGGGGACTTGTAACAAGTGGTGTTCCACAGGGATCAGTCTTAGGCCCATTGTTATTTATAATATATATCAATGACCTTGATGAGGAATTACTAGTGATATGAGCAAATTCGCCGACGACACGAAGATAGGTAGGATAATTGATTCAAACATAGATGTCATAGAACTTCAGGAAGATTTAGACAAACTTAATTCGTGGTCAGAAAAGTGGCAGATGCAGTTCAATGTAGATAAATGCAAGGTTCTGAAGCTCGGGAGTGTCCATAACCCAAGCACTTATAAGTTAAATAACGTAGAACTTAGCCATACAGATTAGAGAAGGACTTGGGGGTGATGGTAAGCAGCAACCTTAAACCAAGACAGCAATGCCTAAGCGTACGTAATAAGGCAAATAGATTACTGGGATTTATATCAAGAAGTGTTAGCAACAGAAGTCCAGAGGTTATATTACAGCTTTATACATCATTAGTAAGGCCTTACCTAGATTACGCAGCTCAGTTCTGGTCTCCATATTACAGAATGGACATAAATTCGTTAGAAAACATTCAGCGTAGAATGACTAAATTAATACATAGCATTAGAAATCTTCCTTACGAAGAAAGATTGAAGACCCTAAAATTACATTCACTTGTAAGACGTAGAATGAGGGGAGACATGATCGAGGTATACAAGTGGAAAATGGGTATTAACAAAGGGGATATGAATAAGGTCTTGAGGATATCTCTCCAAGAGAGAACCCGCAATAATGGATTCAAGTTAGATAAGTTTAGATTTAGAAAGGATATAGGAAAGTATTGGTTTGGAAATAGGGTAGTTGATGAGTGGAACAGTCTGCCTAGTGGGGTTGTTGAAGCTGGGACCTTGGGTAGTTTCAAGTTTAGGTTGGATAAATTCATGAGTGGGAGGGGTTGGATTTGAGTGGGACTCGCGCATGAGTGGGTAGAATTGTCAAAGCTTGTTTCTTGGGTAGCATTGAAAATTGGGTTGAGCAAATGTTCTGTTGGTGGGACGGATTGTGAAGGACCTGCCTAGTATGGGCCAACAGGCCTGCTGCAGTGTTCCTCCTTTCTTATGTTCTTATGTTCTTATGTGATGAAACAGACCTCTTTTGGAAGAAAATGCCAAACAGGGCCTACATTACTCAGGAGGAAAAGGCACTGCCAAGACACAAGCCTATGAAAGAGAGGCTCAGTCTCTTGTTTTGTTCTAACGCTAGTGGGGATTTTAAAGTGAAGCCTTTACTCGTGTATCACTCAGAAAATCCCAGTGTGTTCAAGAAACACAGTGTCATCAAGGATAGATTGTGTGTGATGTGGAAGGCTAACAATAAGGCATGGGTCACAAGGCAAATTTTCATAGAGTGGGTCCATCAAGTGTTTGTCCCCAGTGTGAAAAAATTCCTCCAGGAAAAGAAATTGCCACTCAAGTGCCTCCTGGTACTGGACAATGCTCCTGCTCATCCTCCAAACTTGCAGACCTATTGTCTAGGGACTTCAGGTTCATCACAGTGAAGTTTAGATTTAGAAAGGATATAGGAAAGTATTGGTTTGGAAACAGGGTAGTTGATGAGTGGAACAGTCTGCCTAGTAGGGTTATTGAAGCTAGGACCTTGGGTAGTTTCAAATTTAGGTTGGATAAATTCATGAGTGAGAGGGGTTGGATTTGAGTGGGACTCGCGCATGAGTGGGTAGAATTGTGAAAGCTTATTTCTTGGTAGCATTGAAAATTGGGTTGAGCAAATATTCTGTTAGTGGGACGGATTGTGAAGGACTTGCCTAGTATGGGCCAACAGGCCTGCTGCAGTGTTCCTCCTTTCTTATGTTCTTATGTTCTTAACACCACTCCTCTCATCCAGCCCATGGACCAGCAGGTCATTTCTAACTTCAAAAAACTGTACACCAAAGCAGTGTTTGAAAAATGCTTTTAAGTGACCTCGCACACTTCAGTATCTACAACTGCATAAGCCTTATAGGTAAGGCTTGGGAGGGAGTGACTTCCAGGACTTTGAACATAAGAACATAAGAAAGGAGGAACACTGCAGCAGGCCTGTTGGCCCATACTAGGCAGGTCCTTCACAATCCGTCCCACTAACAGAATATTTGCTCAACCCAATTTTCAATGCTACCCAAGAAATAAGCTTTGACAATTCTACCCACTCATGCGCGAGTCCCACTCAAATCCAACCCCTCTCACTCATGAATTTATCCAAGTCAATTATAGCTGATATTATTAGAAGCCATCTAGATAACCACAATTTGATTAATGATACCCAGCATGGATTCACGAGGGGCCGTTCCTGCCTATCTAATTTATTAACCTTCTTCAGTAAAGCTTTTGAGGCTGTTGATCACGATAAAGAATTCGATATTGTTTATTTAGACTTTAGTAAGGCTTTTGATAGAGTACCGCACCAGAGACTGTTAAAGAAAGTGGCAGCTCATGGCATTGGGGGAAAAGTGCTGTCATGGATCGAGTCATGGCTCACCAATAGGAAGCAGAGAGTGTGCATAAATGGGGTTAAATCCGAATGGGGACTTGTAACAAGTGGTGTTCCACAGGGATCAGTCTTAGGCCCATTGTTATTTATAATATATATCAATGACCTTGATGAGGGAATTACTAGTGATATGAGCAAATTCGCCGACGACACGAAGATAGGTAGGATAATTGATTCAAACATAGATGTCATAGAACTTCAGGAAGATTTAGACAAACTTAATTCGTGGTCAGAAAGTGGCAGATGCAGTTCAATGTAGATAAATGCAAGGTTCTGAAGCTCGGGAGTGTCCATAACCCAAGCACTTATAAGTTAAATAACGTAGAACTTAGCCATACAGATTGGAGAAGGACTTGGGGGTGATGGTAAGCAGCAACCTTAAACCAAGACAGCAATGCCTAAGCGTACGTAATAAGGCAAATAGATTACTGGGATTTATATCAAGAAGTGTTAGCAACAGAAGTCCAGAGGTTATATTACAGCTTTATACATCATTAGTAAGGCCTCACCTAGATTACGCAGCTCAGTTCTGGTCTCCATATTACAGAATGGACATAAATTCGTTAGAAAACATTCAGCGTAGAATGACTAAATTAATACATAGCATTAGAAATCTTCCTTACGAAGAAAGATTGAAGACCCTAAAATTACATTCACTTGTAAGACGTAGAATGAGGGAGACATGATCGAGGTATACAAGTGGAAAATGGGTATTAACAAAGGGGATATAAATAAGGTCTTGAGGATATCTCTCCAAGAGAGAACCCGCAATAATGGATTCAAGTTAGCTAAGTTTAGATTTAGAAAGGATATAGGAAAGTATTGGTTTGGAAATAGGGTAGTTGATGAGTGGAACAGTCTGCCTAGTAGGGTTATTGAAGCTAGGACCTTGGGTAGTTTCAAATTTAGGTTGGATAAATTCATGAGTGAGAGGGGTTGGATTTGAGTGGGACTCGCGCATGAGTGGGTAGAATTGTCAAAGCTTATTTCTTGGGTAGCATTGAAAATTGGGTTGAGCAAATATTCTGTTAGTGGGACGGATTGTGAAGGACTTGCCTAGTATGGGCCAACAGGCCTGCTGCAGTGTTCCTCCTTTCTTATGTTCTTATGTTCTTATGTTCTTATGAAACTACCCAAGGTCCTAGCTTCAATAACCCTACTAGGCAGACTGTTCCACTCATCAACTACCCTATTTCCAAACCAATACTTTCCTATATCCTTTCTAAATCTAAACTTATCTAACTTGAATCCATTATTGCGGGTTCTCTCTTGGAGAGATATCCTCAAGACCTTATTTATATCCCCTTTGTTAATACCCATTTTCCACTTGTATACCTCGATCATGTCTCCCCTCATTCTACGTCTTACAAGTGAATGTAATTTTAGGGTCTTCAATCTTTCTTCGTAAGGAAGATTTCTAATGCTATGTATTAATTTAGTCATTCTACGCTGAATGTTTTCTAACGAATTTTATGTCCATTCTGTAATATGGAGACCAGAACTGAGCTGCGTAATCTAGGTGAGGCCTTACTAATGATGTATAAAGCTGTAATATAACCTCTGGACTTCTGTTGCTAACACTTCTTGATATAAATCCCAGTAATCTATTTGCCTTATTACGTACGCTTAGGCATTGCTGTCTTGGTTTAAGGTTGCTGCTTACCATCACCCCCAAGTCCTTCTCGCAATCTGTATGGCTAAGTTCTACGTTATTTAACTTATAAGTGCTTGGGTTATGGACACTCCCGAGCCTCAGAACCTTGCATTTATCTACATTGAACTGCATCTGCCACTTTTCTGACCACGAATTAAGTTTGTCTAAATCTTCCTGAAGTTCTATGACATCTATGTTTGAATCAATTATCCTACCTATCTTCGTGTCGTCGGCGAATTTGCTCATATCACTAGTAATTCCCTCATCAAGGTCATTGATATATATTATAAATAACAATGGGCCTAAGACTGATCCCTGTGGAACACCACTTGTTACAAGTCCCCATTCGGATTTAACCCCATTTATGCACACTCTCTGCTTCCTATTAGTGAGCCATGACTCGATCCATGACAGCACTTTTCCCCCAATGCCATGAGCTGCCACTTTCTTTAACAGTCTCTGGTGCGGTACTCTATCAAAAGCCTTACTAAAGTCTAAATAAACAATATCGAATTCTTTATCGTGATCAACAGCCTCAAAAGCTTTAGTGAAGAAGGTTAATAAATTAGATAGGCAGGAACGGCCCCTCGTGAATCCATGCTGGGTATCATTAATCAAATTATGGTTATCTAGATGGCTTCTAATAATATCAGCTATAATTGACTCTAGTAATTTGCCTACAATTGAGGTCAGGCAGACTGTTCCACTCATCAACTACCCTATTTCCAAACCAATACTTTCCTATATCCTTTCTAAATCTAAACTTGTCTAATTTGAATCCATTACTGCAGATTCTCTTTTGGAGAGATATCCTCAAGACTTTATTTATATCCCCTTTGTTAATACCCATCTTTCACTTATACACTTCGATCATGTCTCCCCTCATTCTTCGTCTTACAAGTGAATGCAATTTAAGGGACTTCAATCTTTCTTCATACGGAAGATTTCTAATGCTATGAATTAACTTTGTCATTCTACGCTGAATGTTTTCTAATGAATTTATATCCATTCTGTAAAATGGAGACCAGAACTGAGCTGCATAATCTAGGTGAGGCCTTACTAATGATGTATAAAGCTGTAGAATAACCGCTGGACTTCTGTTGCTTACACTTCTTGATATAAATCCCAGTAATCTATTTACCTTATTACGTACGCTTATGCACTGCTCTCTTGGTTTAAGGTTGCTGCTTACCATAACCCCCAAGTCCTTTTTGCAATCTGTATGGCTAAGTTCTACATTATTTAACTTATAAGTGCTTGGGTTATGGACACTCCCTAGCTTCAGAACCTTACATTTATTTACATTGAACTGCATCTGCCACTTTTCTGACCACGAATTAAGTTTGTCTAAATCCTCCTGAAGTTCCATGACATCTACGTTTGAATCAATTATCCTACCTATCTTCGTGTCGTCCGCGAATTTGCTCATATCACTAGTAATTCCCTCGTCAAGGTCATTGATATATATTATAAACAACAACGGGCCTAAGACTGATTCCTGTGGAACGCCACTTGTTACAGATCCCCATTCGGATTTAACCCCATTTATGCACACTCTCTGCTTCCTGTTCGTGAGCCATGACTCGATCCATGACAACACTTTTCCCCCAATGCCATGAGCTGCCACTTTCTTTAACAGTCTTTGATGTGGTACTCTATCAAAAGCCTTACTAAAATCTAAATAAACAATATCGAATTCTTTATCATGATCAACAGCCTCGAAAGCTTTACTGAAAAAGGTTAGTAAATTAGTTAGACAGGAACGGCCCCTCGTGAATCCATGCTGAGTATCATTAATCAAATTATGCTTATCAAGATGGCTTCTTATGATATCAGCTATAATTGACTAGTAATTTACCAACAATTGAGGTTAGGCTTATTGGGCGGTAATTTGACGGTAGTGACTTGTCCCCTGCTTTAAAAATAGGAATTACAGTGGTCCCTCGGTTTTCGTGCATCTCCAAACTTGAACATTTATGTAAGTGTATTTTCGTAAGTGGTGTTGCAAGTGTATTGTTGGGGGTCTGAAATAGACTAACCTACGTGACATTATTTCTTAAGGAAGTAAATTCGTTCGGTAATGGCAGTTGAGCAGCATTCTGGAACGAATTTTCGGCAAAAACCGAGGGACCACTGTACATTGGCCATAAGATAAGAGAAGATTTCTTCGGATTTTTAACCCCGGAGGGTTAGCCACCCAGGATAACCCAAGACTGTCTGTCTTATTTCCATTGGGGTCCTTAATCTTGTCCCCCAGGATGCGACCCACACCAGTCGACTAACACCCAGGTACCTATTTGCTGCTAAGTGAACATGACAACAGGTGTAAGGAAACACGTCAAAATGTTTCCACTCCGCCGGGAATCGAACCCGGGCCCTCTGTGTGTGAAGCGAGAGCTCTAGCCACCAGACCACCGGGCCACCCATCTTCCACATATCAGACATAAGAACATAAGAAAGGAGGAACACTGCAGCAGGCCTGTTGGCCCATACTAGGCAGGTCCTTCACATTCCATCCCACTAACAGAATATTTGTTCAACCCAATCTTCAATGCTACCCAAGAAATAAGCTTTGATAATTCTATTTACTCATGTGCAATTCCCACTCAAATCCAACCCCTCTCACTCCTGAATTTATCCAACCTAAATTTGAAACTACCCAAAGTCCTTGCTTCAATAACCCTACTAGGCAGACTGTTCCACTCATCAACTACCCTTTTTGCAAACCAATACGTACTTTCCTATATCCTTTCTAAATCTAAACTTATCTAATTTGAATCCATTATTGCAGGTTCTCTCTTGGTGAGATATCCTCAAGACCTTATTTACAGTCATCCCTCGGTTTTCGATTTTAATCCGTTCCAGATGGATCGGCTAAAACCAAAATCGGCGAAAACCAAAACTATTTTCCCCATAAGAAATAATGGAAATTCAATTAATCTGTTCCAGAAACCCAGAAGTTTGGAAAAAAGAAAATTGGGGGGCCTTAAAGATAGATTTACATGCACAAATGAATGAACTGAATATGGCACTTACCTTTATTGAAGACTGATGTTGTTGGATGGGAGAGAGGGAAGAGGGGAGAGGGAAGAGACCCTAATTTTTGGAAGGGAAATCCCCCTCCATAAGGACTCTAGGTACCAAGTCTTTATCCGGGGTCACTTCCCTGCATGCCTGCTACACTCCCTCCCTGCCTGATACACTCCCTGCATACATGCTACACTCCCTACATACATGCTACACTCCCTGCACACCTGCTACACTCCCTGCATACCTGTTACACTCCCTGCATACATGCTACACTCCCTGCATACATGCTACACTCCCTGCATACATGTTACACTCCCTGCATACCTGCTACACTCCCTGCATACCTGTTACACTCCCTGCATACATGCTACACTCCCTGCATACATGTTACACTCCCTGCATACATGCTACACTCCCTGCATACCTGTTACACTCCCTGCATACATGCTACACTCCCTGCATACATGTTACACTCCCTGCATACCTGCTACACTCCCTGCATACCTGTTACACTCCCTGCATACTTGCTACACTCCCTGCATACATGTTACACTCCCTGCATACCTGCTACACTCCCTGCATGCATGCTACACTCCCTGCATGCCTGCTACACTCTTAACCCTTTCAGGGTCCAAGGGGGGTCTCCGAAACTCGTTCTCAGGGTCCATGAATTTCAAAAAAAAAAAAAATTATTTTTTCTTATGAAATGATAGAGTTTTGTTTTTCTAAATCTAATAGGCTAAAAAATACATTTTTGCGATCAATACTTATGGAGATATAGAGGATTGAAGTTGACCAAAATGGAACCGCTTACGGCAACATCGCCGACTGCCTGTCACCTGGTAATAGTTTATTTATCGTTTTTATACTTTTTTCTTTTATTTTTTAACATTTTATTTTGTCAAGTAACTTTTATGTCCTGTGAGACCAATATAAACCATATTTTGTATATATACACTCCTTTTATACTACACAATAACTGCTGGCTGACTGGCTGACCAGCTGGCTGGCTAGCTGACCAGCTGGCTGGCTGGCTGGCTAGCTGACCAGCTGGCTGGCTGGCTGAACAGCTGGCTGGATGGATGGCCAGCCGACTGGCTGGCTTGCTGGCTGACCAGCTATCAGGCTAGCTGGCTGGCTTGCTGACCAAGTTGGCTGGCTAGCTGACCAGTTGGCTGGCTAGCTGACCAGTTGGCTGGCCGTCTGGCTGGCTGAACAGCTGGCTGGATTGATGGCCAGCCGACTGGCTGGCTGACCAGCTAGCAGACTGGCTGGCTGGCTTGCTGACCAGTTGGCTGGCTGGCTGGCTGGCTAGCTGACCAGTTGGCTGGCTGGCTGGCTAGCTGACCAGTTGGCTGGCTGGCTAGCTAGCTGACCAGTTGGCTGGCTGGCTGGCTAGCTAGCTGACCAGTTGGCTGGCTGGCTGGCTAGCTAGCTAGCTGACCAGTTGGCTGGCTGGCTGGCTAGCTAGCTGACCAGTTGGCTGGCTGGCTGGCTAGCTAGCTGACCAGTTGGCTGGCTGGCTGGCTAGCTAGCTGACCAGTTGGCTGGCTGGCTGGCTAGCTAGCTGACCAGTTGGCTGGCTGGCTGGCTAGCTAGCTGACCAATTGACTGGCTGGCTGACTGGCTGGCTGGCTAGCTGGCTGGCTGGCTAGCTGACCAGCTGGCTGGATGGATGGCCAGCCGGCTGGCTGGCTTGCTGGCTGACCAGCTGGCTAGCTGACCAGCTGGCTGGCTAGCTGACCAGCTGGCTGGCTAGCTGACCAGCTGGCTGGCTGGCTAGCTGACCAGCTGGCTGACTGAACAGCTGGCTGGCTGAACAGCTGGTTGCATGGATGGCCAGCCGGCTGGCTTGCTGGCTGACCAGCTAGCCGGCTGACCAGCTAGCCAACTAGCTGGCTGACTGACTGATGACTGACTGACTGGCAGGGAAAATACAATAATAATAATAATAATAATAATAATAAAATAATAATTATTATTATTGTTGAAGCATGGTGGTAAGTGTGTCAGTCTTATCAGTAATCTAATTACAAGTGACATTGATGAGGGGTGAGGGTCCTCTTATCTTATTATTATCTGCTAAACTAATTAGTTTTGACATTTGATGTGGGTACTCTGCCTTGCCTGCCTGCCTCCCTCCCTGCGACCCTCCATGCCTCCCTCCCTGCCTCCCTCCCTGTCTCCCTGCCAGCCAGCCAGCCAGCCAGCCAAGGGTGACGGGTTAGCCTCCTCTTATCAGAGTGATGACATTTGACAAATGAGTGTACATTGCCTTCCCTTTATTTGTTTTCACTGTTTTATCTGCCTGTCTGTTTGTCTCTCTTTCTGTCTCTCTCTGTCTCAGAGACAGTCACTATTCCAATTCAAATTCAAATTCAAATTCTTTATTTCATGTAATACAAGGTGGGGGGTACTTATAGTTATACATTAAAGTTGATATTACAAGATGGCCAATAATATGCCTAGGTATGCCTAGGCTTTTCAGGCACTTATGATAGGTCTTACTCAATAGCTATACAATGGATATACAGATTGTAAGGTTAGGTTAGGTTTACAAAATTTAGGTACTGGAATTTAAACATTGAGAATTTAACAATTAGTATAAAAAGTTAGCAATTAGTTTATATATTAATGATAAAGGTGATATATTGGCATAATATAGTTTCTATATTGGAGTATCTTAGGCAAACTTATGACTAGCTTAAGTATTATGGAGCAATAATTGTATTAGAATTTTGGTTAGAACTGTGCAAATTAAGGGGAATCACAGATATCAATAAGTGTATTTTGCTGTGGTTAGTAATGTGCAAATTAAAGAGAATCACAGATATCAATAAGTGTATTTTGCTGTGGATATGTGCAAGATAAAGTAGTTTTCGTATGGTTAACTACCGGTTGGGTGCGTAAGTGAGATAAGATGTTTTTTAACGGTGCTTTTGAAAATGGAGGTTGTGTCTGCAGTTCTAGAGTTTTCAGGCAGGGAGTTCCAGATTTTAGGCCCTTTTATGCGCATTGAATTTTTGTATAGATTTAGTCGGACACGGGGAATGTCAAAGAGATGTTTATGTCTGGTATTATGTCTATGGGTCCTGTCACAACTGTCAAGAAAGTGTTTTAGCTCAGGGTTAAAGTTGGAATTAATGGTTCTATAAATGTAGATAGCAGAGTAGTAAGTATGGATGTTCTGGACAGTGAGTAGGTTTAGGTCTTTGAAGAGTGGGGATGTGTGCTGCCTAGCGTTGGATTGTGTGATAATTCTTACTGCGGCTTTTTGTTGGGTTATTATTGGCTTTAGGTGGGTAATTGCTGTTGATCCCCATGCACAAATGGCTGATTGTGGTACATAATACCGTATCTTTGAGAGGATCCCCACAGTTTTGGACACTTTCTTTGTTATGTGTTGGATATGGGTGCTGAATTTCAGGCTGCTGTCAAGGTGAAGGCCCAGGAACTTGCCCTCGTTATGTCTAGCAATAGGTGTAGAGTTGATCTTAATGTTTAATTGTGGATCATCTGTTCTGTTGCCAAACATAATATAGAAGGTCTTATCAGTGTTGAGTGTAAGTTTATTGGCAGTCATCCATGTTGATATTTTTATTAATTCGTCGTTAACAATGGTATTAAGCGTGGCAAGGTTTGTGTGGGAGATGACATAATTTGTATCGTCAGCAAAGAGTATTGGTTTCAGGTGTTGTGATACATTGGGAAGATCATTGATGTATAAGAGGAAGAGCAGGGGACCAAGGACACTTCCCTGCGGTACGCCGGTGTCTAGTGGTAGTGTCGTGGAGGATGTGTCTTTAATAGTGACATACTGGTACCTATTAGTGAGGTAGGATTTGAGGTATGCTAGTGCATGACCTCTTATTCCATAGTGGTCAAGTTTGTGGAGTAGGATGCCGTGGTTTACTGTGTCAAAAGCTTTCCTTAAGTCAATAAAAAGTCCTAGTGGATATTCCTTATTTTCAAGTGCTGTGTAAAGCAGGTCTATCATTTTTACTATTGCATCGTTAGTGCTTTTATTTTTCCTGAAGCCAAATTGGCAGGGGTTGAGTATGCTTTGTGTCGTTATAAACGAGTATAATCTTTTGTGCACAAGTTTCTCGAATATTTTGGATAGCAATGGTAGATTTGATATAGGCCTATAGTTATTTACGTCTGTAGGGTCACCACCTTTGTGTATTGGTGTAACCCTTGCTGTTTTGAGTAGTGTTGGGAAGGTGCTAGATTCTAATGATTTGTTAAAAAGTAAAGAAATAGGATATGAAAGGACATGAGCAGCTCGTTTGTATATTAAGGGTGGAACTTGAGACAGATGTCCTGATTTATTTTTAAGTGACTTGATTATCATGGAGACTTCAGTGGGTTCTGTAGGTGCAAGATATAAGGAGGATAGGAAATTCCCATCTAGGTAATCACTTGCTCGGGTATTGGTATCTGGAATTTTACTGGCAAGATTTGATCCTATAGTTGAGAAGAAGTCATTTATCTTGTTTACTGTATCAATAGGCTGTAGTGGTGTTTCGTTTGGTTTAGTTAGGACAATATCCCTATTTTTTTCAGTTTGTGGGTGCCCATAATCTGTGAGAGTGTTTTCCAGGTCTTTTTATATCTCCTCTTGTTTCAGTGAATCTGCTGGAGTAGTACAATTGTTTGGCTTTTTTATTAGTTTGGTGAGAACTGATGAATAGTGTTTAACAAACTCCTTATGTATGAATCCCGTCTATATTGCTTCTCATATTGATGTTTCTTGTTAATGGATTTTAGTAAGGTGTTAGTTAGCCATGGGCAGCCTAACCGTTTATTCGTAATCTGTTTCATTTTTATAGGACAATGTTTGTTGTATAGTCTATGTAATTTATTAAGAAAGGTGTCTGTCCACTCATCGATACCCTTGGCATTTGGGAATTCTATAGCCCAGTCAACTGTGTCTAGCTCTGTTGTGAAGTTATTTATTGAAGCTTGGTCATGGAGTCGGAATGAAACTTTGGTGTATTCTAGGGGCGGTTTACTAATGTTTGTTAAGAGGAAGGTGGGGTAGTGGTCTGTGGTGCTGTCTGTTATTATCCCCGATTTAAGGGGGGCTAGGATATTGGTCCATATATGGTCGATTATGGTTGCACTCGTATCAGTAAGCCTAGTTGGTTTGGTTATTGTTGGTATGAGAAGTGTGTTGTTCATATTGTTGATGAAATCGGTTACTGGCTGGTCATCTGGTAGGCCAAGGTTGATGTTGAAGTCTCCAGCTAAGATAAGGTGGTGTTTGTTCAATTGGTTGTTTGTTATTTGCGTTTTTAGTTGATCGCTAAAACTTGGGATGTTTGTATGAGGCATCCGGTAAATGGCCCCAATGGTTATGGGAGTCTTAAGGTTTTGTGCAGTAAATTTAGCAAAAATATATTCTCCATATTCATCATTATAGCAAATGGAGTCACAGCAGGATATTTCATTAGAGTAATAGATTGCAATACCTCCCCCCGCTTGATGTGGTCTGCAGTTGTGTATTGCTGTGTATCCAATACTGCCACATCTGAGTCCTGATATATTATTTGTCAGTCTGGATTATCCTAGGTAATTTACACTATGTATTTATCCTAGTTTATTTACACTTTGTATTTGTGTACATGTGTTACAGAGCCAGCTAGCTAGCCAGCCAGCTGGTCAGCCAGCCAGCCTGCCTGCCTGCCTGCCAGCCAGCCAGCCTTCCCCCACTGTCTTCCCCACCCACCCAACTGTCTTCCCCACCCACCCCACTGTCTTCCCCACCCACCCCACTGTCTTCTCCCCCCACTCCACCCATTGCCTTCCCCACTCCCCCACTGTCTTCCCCACTCCCCCACTGTCTTCCCCACTCCCCCCACTGTCTTCCCCACTCCCCCCACTGTCTTCCCCACCTACTCCACTGTCTTCCCCACTCCCCCCACTGCCTTCCCCACTGTCTTCCCCACTCCCCCCACTGTCTTCCCCACCTACTCCACTGTCTTCCCCACTCCCCCCACTGCCTTCCCCACTGCCTTCCCTACCACTCACACTGCCAGAGTGAGGTATTCCTTACCACATGGCTTGGTGACAAAGGCGCACTGAATTACCACTCCCACAATGCAATGCAGGTGCATAGATTTTTTTCCTACTGCGCACACTTACCACATAGACCCATTCTAACACATGCAGGCTTACCAGCTCTCTCCCCCTTGATTTGAAGGCGCTAGAATTTATGCGTACTAGTACGTCAATAACCCCAGTGCGTAAGGCGTACTAGTACGTCAATAACCCTGAAAGGGTTAAACTCCATCGTGTTTCTCACTTTCACTATCATATTTTTCTATTATTTCTTTCTTCATTTCTACAGTGTTCCTCACTTTCTTTACCAAAGAAGTGGCACTAGGAGCTTTCTTTGGGCCCATGGCAGCTTATTTAGTAGTCACACACAATAATCAAGGCCCAAAAACAATGAATTGTTAATAAATGTTTTGTGAAAACTCCTGGGGTGATGTTCACTCAAGCGTAAACAATGCTAGACTGCGTGACAATGTGCGTGGGAAGTGCGTGGGTGGCAGGCCTACGGCCTTTGTATGTGCGCGGCACTGGTGGACAGGTCCCATACGGTCGGCGAAAACTAAAGCAATCGGCGAAAACTAAGACAAATTTTCCCTGAAAAAAGTCGGCAAAAACCAAAATCGGCGAAAACTGGGACAAGCAAAAACCAAGGGATGACTGTATATCCCTTTTGTTAATACCCATTTTCCACTTGTATACCTCGATCATGTCTCCTCTCATTCTTCGTCTTACAAGTGAATGTAATTTTAGGGTCTTCAATCTTTCTTCATACGGAAGATTTCTAATGCTATGTATTAATTTAGTCATTCTACGCTGAATGTTTTCTAACAAATTAATATCCATTCTGTAATATGGAGATCAGAACTGAGCTGCGTAATCTACGTGAGGCCTTACTAACGATGTATAAAGCTGTAATATAACCTCTGGACTTCTGTTGTTTACACTTCTTGATATAAATCCCAGTAATCTGTTTGCCTTATTACGTACGCTTAGGCATTGTTGTCTTGGTTTAAGGTTGCTGCTTACCATAACCCCCAAGTCCTTTTCGCAATCTGTATGGCTAAGTTCTACGTTATTTAACTTATAAGTGCTTGGGTTATGGACACTCCCGAGCTTCAGAACCTTGCATTTATCTACATTGAACTGCATCTGCCACTTTTCTGACCAGGAATTGAGTTTGTCTAAATCCTCCTGAAGTTCCCTGACATCTACGTTTGAATCAATTATCCTACCTATCTTCGTGTCATCGGCGAATTTGCTCATATCACTAGTAATTCCCTCATCAAGGTCATTGATATATATTATAAACAACAACGGGCCTAAGACTGATCCCTGTGGAACACCACTTGTTACAGATCCCCACTAAGCAAGTTCTGACGAGCTGCAAGAGTTTCATCTGCAACAGCATCAGACCACAGTTGAGGAACTTGCTTCACAGGAGGAGGAAGAGGGAGTGAAGGAGGTGCCTTCTTCAGTGCTTTTAAGGACATGTGTGGAATGTGGAATAAGCTGCAAAGTTTCATGGAGAAATACCACCCTAAGCAAGCTGAAACAACCCATGTCTGCAACATGTTCAGTGACAAAACAATGTCCCATTTTAGGGACATCTTAAAGAGGCGCCAGAAACAGAGCACTCTTGACAGTTATTTTGTGCGACAGGGGTCTAGTGACTCTCAAGCTGGTCCTAGTGGCATTAAAAGACAAAGGGAAGTGACCCTAGAGAGGGACTTGTGACCTGAAGTCCTTATGGAGGGGGATTCCCCTTCCAAACAATGAGTGCTCCCTCTCCTTCTCCTCCAGATAATAATAATAATAGTTTATTGTGACATGATACAAAGATGTACAATGGGTTATGAGATTACAAGAGGTGTACATGCCAAAAGCCCCTAATATGCAGAGCATTGTGGGCAGACTTAAAATTAACTTTAAACTAAATGGTAAGAATTATAGTAAACAATTCACAATATAAGTATAGTTGAGTATTTAAGCTATGAAATTTGAATATAATTTGAACAACATTTTTGAAACAAAATAGTTTTATAATTTTGGATCATTACAGTTTTATATGTCAACATAATAATTTATTATTTGCCAGCAAGCCTCTTCAATAAAGGTAAGTAAATGTTATTTTAAATGTTTAATTATAAAATATAAACTCACCCTCATTCCAGAATGCTGTTCAAGTGCTGTTACCAAACGAATTTATTCCCATAAGGAATGATGTAATTAGATTAGTCCATTTCAGACCCCCAAAAATACACTTATAAAAGCACTTACAATAATAAACTTACATAAAAGGGTGAGTTTTGGAGTGTTCGAATAGTGAGGGTCCACTGTATATTTATATGTGCTGTGTGTATGTAAAACTATAGTTAATCTTTAAAAAATGTATTTTTTGTGAATATTTTTGGGTATCTGGAACGGATTAATTGTACAGTGGACCCCCGAGTTTCGGTCACCTCAAAACTCGAACAATTATGTAAGTGTAATATTGTAAGTGCTTTTGTATATTTATTTTTGGGGGTCTGAAACAGACTAACCTACTTTACATTATTCCTTAAGAGACAAATTCATTCGGTAATGGCACTTGAACAGCCTTCTGGAATGAATTATGACCGAAACTCGGGGGTCCACTGTGTATTTACATTATTTCTTATGGGAAATATTGCTTTGACTTTTGGCCGCTTTGACTTTAGGCCTAGCTCCTGGAACGGATTACAGCCAAAACTCAGGGTTCCACTGTAATCCATTGATTTTTGTGCTTGTATATTGAGTGCGACTGCCTAAATAAGCCACCATGGGGCCAAAGAAAGTTCCGAGTGCCAGCCCTTTGATAAAGAAGGTGAGAAACATGATAGAATTCAAGAAAGAACTCGTAACAAAGTACGAAAGTGGCGTACGCGTTTCCGATTCCCCTTCCAAACAATAACCTCTCCTCCTCCCTCTCCCCTTCTTGCCGTCTTCCATATGCCAACAAAAGTCTTCAATAAAGGTAAAAGTGATGTTAAATGTTCATTTATCCATTTCATTAGTCATTTATATTTATTTCTCATTATTTTCTGTATACTATAAAACTATAGTTATTCTCTATAAAATGTATTTTTTGTTAATATTTTTGGGTGTTTGGAACGGATTAATTGGATTTACATTATTTCTTATGGGAAATATTGCTTCAGTTTTCTTACAATTCGGGTTTCGTCAGACTTTCTGGAACGAATTAATCACGAACACGAAGGTTCCACTGTACTTCTGTAAACCCTTTTGGGGTCTAGTTCCTAGGTTTTCTGTATATCCATGTGCTTTTGTGCTACCCTCCTGAGGATGGATATGAGTGCACAATAAACTAGCTGCTTCAGTGGCTAGTTTATTGAGATGAGTGAACTGTAATTCTCTTACTTCTAGAACCTCTAGCACAGTAAAGAAAAAATCAACAGAACAAAACAATTTCAGCTGAATAAAAATGCTACAAATGTTCAGACACTGAATGCTGTGATTAGTTTGTTTTAATTCAATATTATTTTCTGAAGTTTCAGTCTCTCATTTTGGATTCCTCTGCAAGTTTTCTTTCCTCCTTGGCTTTGCATCTGCCTCCGTCAACAGGATCCATTGGTGCTTGTTCTCTGCTGCCTTACCGATGTCATCAGATTTTTCTAGCAAGTGGACCACTTCATTTTCTGTTACTCTGCCTTTCTGCATTTTTTCTACCTTTTTTACCCCATAATTTCTTCCTCATCAGCCTCTTTTCTTTTTTCTTCTGGTCTTCCAGATACACTGAATACACCATTTGTACACCTGTCTATAGGCCCATGCCATTTGTGGTCCCATACTGCAGGTGAGGACATCTTCATTAACTGAAAACTTCCTCTCAGCATCTGACTGTCCATGGGAGAGAGTGAGTCCAGATAATTTAAAATGCCTTTCAAAGCACAGCATTTTCTTCCTTCCCAGACAAGTCCACTGACTGTTGAGTGCAAAGTTGTTGTTTATTATTATTATGGGGAAACGCTAAACCCATAGGATTATACAGCGCCTGTGCGGGGGGGGGAGAGAGGGGGAATGGAAGGTATTCAGGCTTAATTCAGGGAACTGGAGCACAGATCCAATTCCCTAGATCAAGAGCCCCTCACCAGCATCAAGAAACCTCCCTTGAGGAGCATAGTTGTTGAAGTCATCCTTGTGGTACTCTTGAATTCCATCATTTATGTAATGGGAATACCTTCCTGTCTTTTTCCAATTTCTTAACTACGGCTTTTACAGCAAAACCTACGTCAACTGATTTTGCATTCAGTCAGTTTTCCTTATCAGTCTATCTTGACAACCTTCACTGTACTGTTATCTGCTTTATCTACTTGATGAATTTTGTCATCAGCATCTTGATAATGTCTTTCAGATCTCTTGTCATAAAAACTGCCATGGACTTCTCAGTTTGGTACATCTGTCGAGGATTTTGTGGGTGTATACTTGGCTGACTGTTAATTAGTGCCAGCCTATTTACTTAGAACCCACCAGCCTCTCCACGAGCTGTGTAAAGTATTTGTTGAACACCTCCACATAGGCCTGTCAGAAATACACCCATGTGTACACTTACAGATATGATGTCCTTGTTGACACCTGGTTCATTACCAGGCAGAATGAAGCTTGAACAGACATGAGGGTGCACACATGGTACATTAAAATAACACTCTTACCAGCTCTTAGAGATTAATCACCTCACTTGCCCTATACCAACTGTATTTATCAATCAGGTCTGTACCTGCCTTACACAAAATTATGGGTTGCAATCTATTACATAAATGAACAAGGTAAGGAGAGAACTTTTACCTGACCCCTCAGGTGTATTGGCTCTTCCTGAGGATTTTGATGGCTTGGGCTCATTTTGGTGTCAGTACTGGATGTCAGTTTAATTATATCCTGCTTCATTATGAGCTGTCCCAGCATCAAAATATCATCAATTGTTATAGACGACATTTGTTCAGTTTAGCACACAAGCTGGCAATACCCACGAAGTCACAGTCCACTTTCAAGAGTGTGCATTCTGACTTAAGTCCAGGAATCCACACTTTTGGAAGTGAAGTGTGGATTCCAGTACTCTTATGCACTGAACAGATGTTTGGAACATGTCAAATTAGAGGCTCTGGTGATTACTAATCCAGCTCCCCGGTGCTCATGTCATGGAAGAAACACATTGTGATCTGCATTTTTTGGTGTGAACCTGGAGACTGCCAGCCACAAGCCTTCAAAAACACAGCCCAGCCTAAATACCAGTGATGCCCTGGGGCAATGTTGCCAGATGGTTGGCAAAGGAAAGTGTTACTTAATCACTCTCAATATAGCAGAACATCAGTCACTGACATTCATAAACTCAAGGTTCTGAGATTTAGTGACAAACAGGTCTCATTTTCTAATATTACCACTGCCACTGCTAGGTAGGTGTACACCTGGCAAAATGAGAGAAATTCGCCTTTCAAGGCAATGGGGAATAAGCTGCTAACTTTCCTTCTTCCCCCACCTGGCAGCGAGGGCAATAACAGCCTGCATAAGAAATAGTAGTCACAATCTAGACATAAATGAAGTAATTCCTGATTGCAAGTCTGTTAATCTAAATGCTAAATATAAGTTAATTAACACCAAGCTAATCATACAAAAGATACATTACACAAAAATCTTAAGCTCCACACAAGCGCATGTGTACAGATACCATCTAGTCAAAGACTATGCTCACATAATGCAGTATACATACTTCAACAAGCCAATCAGAAATCAAGTCCATTCAACCCTAGGATAGACTGAGTCCACAAAGCTGTGTAAATACCCAGTTCACTAACTGCTAGATATACACACCTCTTCCTGAGACAGGGTTCACACCAAACAACCTCTGCTAGAAACAAAGTACAGTGGTACCTCGAGTTACGATGGTCCCCAAAATCGCCCTTTTATGTAAGTTTATTTTTTTAAATGCTTTTGTAGGTATATTTTTGGGGGTGTAAAAGGACTAGTCTATTTTACATTATTCCTTATGGGGATAAATTCGTTTGGTAATGGCACTTGAACAGCATTCTCGAACGAAAAAATATCGTAACTCGAGGTACCACTGTACAGTGGTTCCTCGGTTTTCGTGCATCTCCAAACTCGAACATTTATGTAAGTGTATTTTCGTAAGTGCTGTTGCAAGTGTATTTTTGGGGGTCTGAAATAGACTAACCTACGTGACATTATTTCTTAAGGAAGTTAATTCGTTCGGTAATGGCACTTGAGCAGCATTCTGGAACGAATTTTCGGCAAAAACCGAGGGACCACTGTACTACACACAAGGCAATGTATACTCAGTGTTTATATATGTGTGATATGTTGTATATACCCAAAATAAGAGAGAGAGACAAACCCTGCTCCTAGAGGTAAGGTAAACTATACCCAGAGCAAGAGAGTAACCAACTTTGCTCCCAGAGGTAAAGTCAACTATACCCAGAGCAAAAGAGTGGCCAACTTTGCTCCCAGAGGTAAGGTCAACTATACCCAGAGCAAGAGAGTGGCCAACTTTGCTCCCAGAGGTAAGGTCAACTATACCCAGAGCAAGAGAGTGGCCAACTCTGCTCCCAGAGGTAAGGTCAACTATACCCAGAGAAAGAGTGGCCAACTTTGCTCCCAGAAGCAAGGTCAACAATGTAGTAACAACAAGATCATATTATTTTAAGTCAACACACATGACTGTGTATAGACCACAAAGGCTCTCAGAAAACAAAGTCCACACAGTTGACACAAGTTGCAAACACAAGACAATGCTCAGAAATTCTAAGTAAAAAATAATTACATTATGTAAGAAGGCTTTTATGAATGAGGTATGAGGCTCCTGCTTCCCTGATCAGTGACAAAATGCCAATTGATCTCTGCCTGAGTATGGAGGGTGCAAGACTGTGTCTGGCAAGTGTGCCAAGTCATAATAACATGCACTGCCAGCACCACCAGCCCACTCAATGTTGCAAATTGATATCAATCTGATCACACGAGCCTGGCCCATGGCCGGGCTCTGAAAGTAGTTAAACTCTCGAAACTCTTCAAAGGTATACGCTGATATAAAAATGGTAAACAGAGAGGTAAACAAAGGCTTACACACTGGTTAAAAAGAGGTTATACAGACAGGTAACTACTCTGAATGTGATTTATAAACTTGAGCACAAAGTGATTTTTTTTCTTTTTCAAAACTTTATTCCACATATAGTACATATACAGTGGAACCCCGAGTTTCGGCCGTAATCTGTTCCAGAAGCTTGGCCTAAACTCAAAGCGGCCGAAAGTCAAAGCAATATTTCCCATAAGAAATAATGTAAATCCAATTAATCCGTTCCAGAAACCCAAAAATATTCACAAAAAATACATTTTTTAACACTTTGAGGGCCGGTCACGTACTAGTATGTCATTGTAGCCAGGGTCGGTCACGTACCAGTAGGAAAAAAATCGTGGAGCCAGTGGTGCATTGTGGGAACACCATTTCAGTACCCCTTGTTCACCATGCCCTATGGTAAGAAACACCTCACTCCTCGGCAAATTGGGACTCTTTTGTTCCAAAGAGACAGTTCAAACACAGATGGAAGTGTCAGTGAAGATTAATTCCAGGGTTTTGGTGAGGTTGTGACCGAAAATAATGAACATAATAGTGGTAATAGTGATGAAAATCCAGACGATCCAAAACCTTCCACCTCCGGTGCTATGGCGTCTTGTTCACGTTCAGTTGTACCAGAACGAAGGAGGAAACTGTTATTTACTCATATCCAGGACTCAGATGTGAGCAATGGTGATGATAGTGATAGTGAATATGAACTCCAAGCTCTTCAAAACAGTTCCAGTAGCGAGAGTGAAGTGGAATATTCTCCAATGAAGCGTCAGTATATACGACACTACATGCGCTCTGGTAGCGTGCCATATGCTGTTCCAAGGGTAAGGAGTACATCTCGGAGTACATCCCGTGGGCATACAACAGGAAGTGATAGTGAAAATGAAGGTGATATTACAATGGGGATGAAAAATGTACATGCGTCATCAGATGGTGGTGGTGGCGGTGCCAGCCATCAGGCACCAGCAGCAGCACTTGCTGCTACCCAAGCCACTGAGTCAGCCTCACCCACCCACTCACCACAACAACCTCCACGACCACCTGTCAATATCCAGTACCCACCAGCAGACCGCACCTGGGATTGGCAGGAAGCTGCCAATTTTGTTCCCAATCCCCATCACTTTGATGAAAGTCAAAGTGGACTACGGCCATCATGTACACTTGGAAACAATGCCACTGAACTGGAATGTTTCCAGTTACAGTGGTACCTCGACTTACGATGGTCCCCAAACTCACCCTTTTATGTAAGTTTATTTTTTTAAATGCTTTTGTAAGTGTAATTTTGGGGGTCTAAAAGGACTAGTCTATTTTACATCATTCCTTATGGGGATAAATTCGTTTGGTAATGGCACTTGAACAGCATTCTGGAATGAAAAAATATCGTAAGTCGAGGTACCACTGTATTCTTTGACGAACCCGATGGAAATTATTGTCAGAGAAAGCAACAGATATTTCGATTACACCATGGCAAACACGATTCTTTCACTAGGATCACGTCTACACCAGTGGAAGGAGACAACTGTGGCTGAGATGTATCTTTTGTTTGCCACAATAATGCTTACGCCACATGTGTATAAGCACAGTGTCAAATCATACTGGTCGACAGACCGCCTCATTGCAACACCATTTTAAATAATAATAATAATAATAGTTTATTTAGACATGATACAATGTTGTTATTTAGACATGATACATAGTTTGGTATAATGAGGTGTACATGCCAAAAGCCCCTAATATGCTGTGCATTGTGGGCATTCTTAAGATTAATTAATAGTAGGCTACATGGTAAAAAATTATGGTTGATAATTTATAAAATAAGTATAATGGTGTATCTACGTTGTAAAATTTGAATATAAGTTGAACATAATAGTTTAGTAATTGTAGCAATGCAACCAATTGAGTGAAATAACAATTTAAAACAATTGGTTGCATTGCAATTACAGTTTATGTGGTCATTATAATGGAAATGTTATAGAAACAGTTAGCTCAGTATGTATTATTCATAACAGGTTTATGCATTTAAATGATTAATCAGGTTTTTACATTTAAGTGATTAATCAACTTTGTTGGGAATGTTTGATATTGTGCACTTAGGTTTGGGTGAGAAGGTGTTTTTTTAGCATTGTTTTGAATTGGGGTACTGGCAGGGTTTCTTTGGCAATCACAGGTAATGAATTCCAAATTTTCGGGCCTTTTATATGCATTGAGTTTTTGCATAGTGTTAGATGGACACGGGGAACATCGAGGAGTGCTCTGTGTCTAATGTTATGGTCATGTGTCCTGTTAAAGTCAGTAAGGAGAAGTTTGAGTGGTGGGTTAATATTTGCATAGAGTTTTCTATGTATGTAATAGGCACAGTAAAAAGTATGGATGTCTTGTATGGTGAGTAAGTTTAGATTTTTGAATATTGGTGGAGTATGTTGTCTGGAGTGTGAATTTGTTATCATTCTAACTGCAGCTTTTTGTTGTGTTATTAATGGTCTGAGATGAGTTATTGATGTTGAGCCCCATGCGCAGATTCCATAGGTAAGGTAGGGGTAAATGAGTGAGTGATATAGGGTAAGGAGAGCTGGTTGTGGAACATAGTACCGTATCTTGGATAGTATTCCCACGGTCTTTGAGACTTTCTTGGAAATTTGTTGTATATGTGTCTGAAATTTTAGGCCACTGTCAAGATGGGTTCCTAAGAATTTTCCCTCTGTGAGTTTTGTGATAGGGGACCCGTTTATAATTATGTTAAGTGGTACATTTGTAGTTCTGTTCCCAAACTGAATGAAATAGGTTTTATCAATATTGAGAGTAAGTTTCTTAGTCATCATCCAGGTAGATATTTTCTGTAGTTCAGTATTTACAGTGTTGGCTAGTATGTCTGGGCTTGGGTGAGAGATAACATATGTAGTGTCATCTGCAAATAGTATGGGTTTGAGTAGTTGAGATGCATTTGGTAGGTCGTTAATGTAAATGAGAAAGAGAAGTGGGCCAAGAACACTTCCCTTATTAAGTGAAATAATACCAGTGAATCAATTTGTGCTACTGTTACGTATGCTACACTTCTCAGACAAAACCAGGCCTGACAGAAACGACAGGTTATATAAGATTAGAAATGTGTTTATGTATCTGAAAGAGAAATTCAATATGTATTTTTATCCCTTCAGGAAGCTTGTTATTGATGAGTCTTTGATTTTGTTCAAAGGTAGACTGTCGTTCAAGCAGTATATGCCAAGTTTGTACTTTGTGATTGCTACAGTGGTCTTGTATTGGACATTATTGTGTACACAGGAAGTAATACATTGCAAAATACCAGGAAGTTATTGGGTATCTCTGGTGATGTGGTTAGAACAATGATGGAACCATATCTTGGTAAGGGGCATATATTATATACTGATAACTGGTACACAAGCCCCTTACTCAGTGATTTTTTGCGAGTGAACATGACAGATGTGTGCGGTACAGTGCGTGCAAATAGTAAACATTTGCCAAGGTTCAACGCAGGCACTCGTAGAGGTGAGGTGCAGGCGTTTGCTGCCAATGACATCATGGCATTTCGGTGGCATGACAAACGAGATGTCACACTGTTGTCATCAGTTCACCAAAATGAAATGACAGACACTGGCAGGCTGAATAGAGAGACCAATGAACCCATCCTAAAACCTGCAGCTGT
The DNA here is from genome assembly GCA_009830355.1 of Cherax destructor. NCBI lineage: Eukaryota > Metazoa > Arthropoda > Malacostraca > Decapoda > Parastacidae > Cherax > Cherax destructor. The sequence goes on from WNWK01013321.1 coordinate 38,561, forward strand.
GATGGACTACACTCTCAATATGCATTCAGTGGACAAATGTGACATGCAGATTGGGTTTGCTGATTGTGTTCACAAGAGCTATAAGTGGTACATAAAACTTTTTTCATCTTGTGGACATTTCCATGCTGAATGCTTATATTGTATAAGTTGAAGACCAGAAACAAACCACCATATGGTCAATTTTGTTTGTCTATCATCAGACAAATATTATTCAAGTACCAAGTAACAACACCTGCAATAAAACAACACCTGCAAACTGATTAACAACTACCCTCTCGTCTGAGGCATGGTGATCACTTCCTAATATAACTAACTGCTACTGCTTTGAAGAAAAAGGCTCAGAAGAGGTGTTATGTCTGTGCACATACAAAAAAACGCCCACAACAATGCAGAGACACTCGTTTTATGTGTGAGGAGTGTAAAACACCACTCTGCATGACACCATGTTTCAAAGAGTTCTACAAGCTGCAGAACTTCTAGAAACATGTCCAGTGACTGTATTTATGTATATATATGATAGACAAATAGTAATAAACAACATTTTATATTGTTCGTGTGTGTAAACATTTTTTGTAAACAATATAATGACAACAGTGTTTGTGGAGCTATTGTGTAGTATACAACGAGTGAATATATACCAAATAGTTCTTATATTGGTCTCACAGGCCAATATAAGGACTATAGTTTTACATACACACTATAGTTTTACATACACACAATAAATATAAATATATATAGTACTTAAATGAGTAATACAATATATAAATAAACATTTAAAATCCCATTTACGTACCTTTATTGAAGACTGTTGTTGGCATCTGGAAGATAGGGAGGAGGAGAGAGGGAGGACTTATTGTTTGGAAGGGAAATCCCCTTCCATAAAGACTTTAGGTAACAAGTCCTTATCTGTGGTTACTTCCCTTCTTTGTCTTTTAATGCCACTAGGACCAGCTTGAGAGTCACTGGACCCCTGTAGCACAAAATAACTGTCCACAGAGGTCTGTTTCTGGCATCTCTTCAAGATGTCCCTGAAGTGGGACATGGTTTTGTCACTGAATTTGTTGCAGAGATGGCTTGTTTCAGCTTGCTCAGGGTGATATTTCTCAACAAATGCTTGCACCCTACTCCACATTGCACAAATCTCCTTAATCTCTGAAGAAGGCACCTCCTTCACTCCCTCTTCCTTCTCTGAAGCAAGTTCCTCTACTGTGGTCTGATGCTGATCCAGATGAAGGTTTTGCAGCTCTTCAATGGTTAGCTCTTCCCTGTGGTCCTGCACCAACTCTTCCACATCCTCGCCACTCACCTCCAACCCCATGGACTTCCCCAATGCCACAATACCTTCCACAACAGGCAGAGGGTCGGCAGGGTCAGGGTCAGCCTCAAACCCTTCAAAATCCCTCTGGAGGACACATTTTGGCCACAATTTTCTCCAAGCAGAGTTCAAAGTCCTGGAAGTCACTTCCTGCCAAGCCTTACCTATAAGGCTTATGCAGTTGTAGATATTGAAGTGATTCCTCCAGAACTCTCTTAGGGTCAATTCAGTGTTTGAGGTCACTTCAAAGCACCTTTCAAACACTGCTTTCGTGTAGAATTTTTTGAAGTTAGAAATGACCTGCTGGTCCATGGGCTGGATGAGAGGAGTGGTGTTAGGAGGCAAGAACTTCACTGTTATAAAACTGAAGTCCCTAGACAATAGGTCTACCAAGTTTGGAGGATGAGCAGGAGCATTGTCCAGTACCAGGAGGCACTGGAGTGGCAAATTATTTTCCATTAGGTATTTTTTCACACTCGGACCAAACATTTCATGGATCCAGTCAATGAAAATTTGCTTTGTGACCCATGCCTTATTGCTAGCCCTCCACATCACACACAATTTACTCTTTATGACATTGTTTTTCTTGAACACTCTGTGATTTTCAGTGATACACCAGGGTTTAGGCTTCACTTTAAAATCCCCACTAGCATTAGCACAGAACAAAAGAGTTAGCCTGTCTTTCATAGGCTTGTGTCCTGGCAGTGCCTTTTCCTCCTGCATGATGTAGGTCCTCTTTGGCATTTTCTTCCAAAAGAGGCCTGTTTTGTCACAATTGAACACTTGTTGGGGTTGAAATTTTTCAGTCTCTACGTACCCCTTAAATTCACTCACGAATTTTTCAGCCACACATTTGTCTGAACTTGCAGCCTCACCAGGCATTTTCTTTACGAGATCTGCGTGCAACTGCCTTGCCTTTTCACAAATGATCATCTCCGAAACACTATCTCCCGCTAACTGTTTATCGTTGATCCACACCAGCAACAACTTCTCAACATCATTGACTGTTTGTGATCTATTTCTTGTCAACATATCTACACCTTTTGCAACATCAGCTTCCTTGATTTCTTTTTTCTTTGCCAGGATAGAAGTGATTGTTGATTTGTTTTTGCCATACATCCTGGCAAGCTCCACCACACGCACACCACTCTCGTATTTTTGTACAATTTCTTTCTTCAATTCTATGGTGTTTCTCACTTTCTTTACCAAAGGGCTGGCACTAGGAAGTTTCTTTGGGCCCATGGTTAATTATGTAGCAGTCGCACTCAATCAACAAGCACCAAACACAATGAATTATATTGTGAAATGTTTGGATGAGCGCGGAGGGTAATATTCACACGAGGATAAACAAAGCCAGACTGATTCACAACGCCTGCACAGGCAGGTGGACAGGTCTGGTATGCCAGCCGAAACACGGGGCACCGTGCGAAACTCGGGACAAAATTTAACCGAAAAAAGCAGTCGAAACTCGAAGCGGCCGAAACTCAGGGTTCCACTGTACTACTACATATGGAACAGACTTCAAACTCACACTCTGGCAGTCCTGATATTACCAGCCCATTGCCCTACTAACCACTCTGCACAGGGTTAAAAAAAATAATCCCCAGCTAGAAACTGCTATTAACTGGAAAGACTAGTGAAAGGCCACAACTGCCACTCAATCACAAGTGCTTACGGAGAACCCAACCCATCAGAGTTGTCAAGTTGTACTACCTGCACTACTACTTTATAAAGACATGCAATATAGAGGAAACTTTCAATTAATAGAATTTTCATTCCCCAACAACTTCCTAAATAAAAGATTAAAGGAATTCCTGGTGAGTGAAACAAGTCTTTAAATAAAAGTTGCATGTACGTACACTACATGTGTCTTCTTTATACATGAGTCAGTACTACAGTGGTTACTTTGTGTGATTTACATGTGCTGTATTATTAAATAATATAATAATATATTTATTTAGACATGGTACAATGATACATAGTATATAATATATTTATTTAGACATGGTACAATGATACATAGTTAGGTAGACATGATACAATGATAAGTAGGTATAAATGAGATGTACATGCCAAAAGCCCCTAATATGCTGTGCATTGCTAAACCTATAACTATCATATACCACTGGGAATGGATTGTTTTTTTTATTATTATTAACACATCGGCTGTTTCCCACCAAAGCAGGGTGGCCCGAAAAAGAAAAACTTTCATCACTTATTACATCACTGTCTTGCCAGAGGCGTGCTTACACTACATTTATAAAATTGTAACATTAACACCCCTCCTTCAGAGTGCAGACACTGTACTTCCCACCTCCAGGACACAAGTCCGGCCTGCCGGTTTCGCTGAATCCCTTCATAAATGTTAACCTTGCTCACACTCCAACAGCACATCAAATCCCAAAATCCATTCATGTCTATTCACTTCTAACACATTCACACATGCCTGCTGCATGTTCCATCCCCTCCTCAGCCCTCTGGATAATACTTTTAGTAACCCCCCCACCTCCTCCTAATTTCCAAACTAAGGATTCTCTGCATTATATTCACTCCACACATTGCCCTCAGACATGACATCGCCACTGCCTCCAGCCTTCTCCTTGTTGCAACACTCACCACCCATGCTTCACACCCTTATAAGAGCATTGGTATAACTATACTCTCATGCATTCCTCTCTTTGCTTCCATGGATAATGTTCTTTGTCTCCACAGACTCCTCAGTGCACCACTCACCTTTTTCCCCTCATTAATTCTATGGCCCGTGGCCTGGTGGCAAAAGCTCTCGTTTCACACGGTGAGGGTCCAGGTTTGATCCCCGGTAAAGGGTAGAAACACTGGGCGTATTTCCTTACACCGGTTGTCTATGTTCACCCATCAGTAAAGTGGGTACCTGGGTGTTAGTTGACTGGTGTGGGTCGCATCCTGGGACAAAATTTACCTAATTTGCCCAAAATGATCTGCATAACAAGCAGCTTTCTATGTAGTAGTATGTCATTGATGTCAGCTAGGCCTGTATACCTTGTACATGTGCTTGTAGAAATAAAGATATTAATATTAATTAATTCACCTCATCTTTCATAGACCCATCTGCTGACATGTTCACTCCCAAATATCATAATACATTCACAATCTGATATCTAATCTTTCGTTACCTAAATTTTTTGTTATTCTCATTACCTTACTCTTTCCTCAGCTCTCTGAATTATACCCTTGGTCACCCCACATCTTTTAATTTCTATGCTCTGAATTCTCTGCACGATATTTACACCACACATTGCTCTCAAACATGATATCTCTGCTGCCTTTAGCCTCCTTTTCACTACAGCATTCAAAACCCATGCCTCACTCTATTAACCCTTAAATGGTCCAAACGTATATATACATTCTTACCGCAATTGCCCCAAACGTATATATATGTTTTATTTTTCTTGCCTCCAAATTTGGCACAATTGGCTTGAGATGCTTGGTCAGCATAGAATGGGTCTTAACACTCGGTGTGCGCTGTATTAAACAAATCTGGACCACTTAGTACCGTGTGGGAGCACCAGTTAAATTGAGCGCCAGCTAGAGCAAACAGTGCGGCAAACACCAAGGATTCACTGATGTCATGTCATATTAACACTCCCCTTTTAAGTGGAAAGTGATGTCGGCAGGCCGGCCAGCTGGCCAGCTGACTGATTGGCTGTCTCTATCTCCGTCTGTCTGTATCTATCTCTGTCTCTTTGTCTCTATCTCACAGGAACACATACGTAAATACAATTATACATAGTGTAAATTTCCTAGGATAACTAAAAAAATCCAGACAAAGTGCTATACTGTGCTTGTGATCGTGTGTAATACCAGTTGATTCATGAGCTACTCTCTGAGACAAGGAGACAGAGAGAGATACACAGGCAGACAGAAAGAGACACACAGGCAGACAGAATGACAGACAGACAGGTTTGTGTAACACAAATAAAGTGAAGCAGTGTAAGCTCATCAAATGTCACCACTGTCATTAGTGGAGAGATAAGAAAAGATAAGAGGACGCTTACCCCTCATCAAATGTCACCACAGTCATTAGTGGAGATAAGGCAGTGACACACATCTTACATAATGCTTCAAGGGAACTTATTATTATTATGCACTATCATTATCATTACAGTCAACCCTCCGTTTTTGTGCTTAATCCGTTCCAGAGGGATTGACTAAAACCGAAATCAACAAAAACTGAAGCCATTTTCCCCCTAAGAAATAATGTAAATTCAATTAATCCGTTTCAGACACCCAGGAGTATTAACAAAAAATAATTTTTTAGATTAAATATAGATTTACATACAGAAAAGAATGACAAATAAATATAAAGCACTAATAACACGTATAAATGAACATTTAACATCACACTTACCTTTTGTTGGTGTATGGAAGATGGAGAGGAGGAGAGAGGGAGGCGAGTTTATTGTTGGGAGGCAGGACAAAATGCTTCAATTTGACACTAATATCAGCTCTACGGATTATTTATCTATCACAATTCATCTAATATGACATAATAAACAATATTAATAACATAGAAACATGATATATACTCAAGAATGAATAAAATATGTCATTATGTATGAGAGAACTGGCGGTAGTGTTGTTGTTGGGTTTAAGGGCCACTGACCATAAGCCGTCGGTGGCAGCAGTAGGCCGCCACCACCTCTATTCACATAATGTACATAATTTATAAATAAGAATTTTTTTTTTTTTTTTTTTTTTTTCAACAAGTCGGCCGTCTCCCACCAAAAAGAAAGAAAATCCCCAAAAAGAAAATACTTTCATCATCATTCAACACTATCACCACACACATACATAATCACTGTCTTTGCAGAGGAGCTCAGATACGACAGCTGAGAATTGTCCCTCCCAGCTGTCACTATCCCAGTCCCCTCCTTTAAAGTGCAGGCATTGTACTTCCCATTTCCAGGACTCAAGTCCAACTAAATCAATTAACTGGTTTCCCTGAATCCCTTCACACAATGTTACCCTGCTCACACTCCAACAGATCGTCATGTCCCAAAAACCATTCGTCTCCATTCACTCCTATCTAACACGCACACACATGCTTGCTGGAAGTCCAAGCCCTCGCCCACAATACCTCCTTTACCCCTTCCCTCCAACCTTTTCTAGGACGACCCCTACCCCGCCTTCCTTCCCTACAGATTTATACGCTCTCCAAGTCATTCTACTTTGATCCATTCTCTCTAAATGACCAAACCACCTCAACAACCCTTCTTCAGCCCTCTGACAAATACTTTTAGTAACTCCACACCTTCTCCTAATTTCCACATTCCGAATTTTCTGCATAATATTTACACCACACATTGCCCTTAGACAGGACATCTCCACTGCCTCCAGCCTCCTCCTCGCTGCAGCATTTGCAACCCATGCTTCACACCCATATAAGAGTGTTGGTACGACTATACGTTCGTACATTCCCTTCTTTGCCCCCATGGATAACGTTTTTGTCTCCACAGATACCTCAACGCACCACTCACCTTTTTCCTTCATCAATTCTATGGTTAACCTCATCCTTCATAAACCCATCCGCTGACACGTCAACTCCCAAATATCTGAAAACATTTACTTCTTCCATAATCCCTCTCTCCAATGTGATATCCAATTTTTCTTTATTTAAATCGTTTGATACCCTCATCACCTTACTCTTATCTATGTTCACTTTTAACTTTCTACCTTTACACACTCTCCCAAACTCGTCCACTAACCTTTGCAACTTTTCTTTAGAATCTCCCATAAGCACAGTATCATCAGCAAAAAGTAACTGTGTCAACTCCCATTTTGCATTTAATTCTCCAAAATTTAATCCCACCCTCTCCCCAACACCCTAGCATTTACTTCTTTTACAACCCCATCTATAAATATATTAAACAACCATGGTGACATTACACATCCCTGTCTAAGACCTACTTTTACCGGAAATAATCTCCCTCTCTCCTACACACCCTAACCTGAGCCTCACTATCCTCATAAAAACTCTTTACAGCCTTCAATAACTTACTACCTATTCCATACACTTGCAACATTTGCCACATTGCTCCCCTATCCACTCTATCATATGCCTTTTCTAAATCCATAAATGCAATAAAAACTTCTCTACCTTTATCTAAATACTGTTCACATATATGCTTCACTGTAAACACTTGATCTACACATCCCCTACCCACTCTAAAGCCTCCTTGCTCATCTGCAATCCTACTCTCTGTCTTACCTCTAATTCTTTCAATAATAACCCTGCCATACACTTTACCTGGTATACTCAGTAAACTTATTCCCCTATAATTTTTACACTCTCTTTTATCCCCCTTCCCTTTATATAAAGGAACTATACATGCTCTCTGCCAATCCCTAGGTACCTTCCCCTCTTTCATACATTTATTAAACAAAAATACCAACCACTCCAGCACTATATCTTCCCCTGCTTTTAACATTTCTGTCATGATTCCGTCAATTCCAGCTGCTTTACCCCCTTTCATTCTACGTAATGCCTCACGCACCTCCCCCACACTCACATCCTGCTCTTCTTCACTCCTAAACGATGTTGTACCTCCCTGGCCAGTACATGAAATTACCGCCTCCCTTTTTTCATCGACATTTAAAAGTTCCTCAAAATATTCCCGCCATCTACCCAATACCTCCAGCTCCCCATCTACTAACCCCCCTACTCCGTTTTTAACTGACAAATCCATTCGTTCCCTAGGCTTTCTTACCTTGTTTATCTCACTCCAAAATTTTTTCTTGTTTTCAGCAAAATTTCTTGACAGAGCCTCTCCCATTCTTTCATCCGCTCTTCTTTTGCACTCTCTCACCACTCTCTTCACCTTTCTTTTACTCTCCATATACTCTGCTCTTCTATTAACACTTCTGTTTTGTAAAAACCTCTCATAAGCTACCTTTTTCTCTTTTATCACACCCTTTACTTCTTCATTCCACCACTCACTCCTCTTTCCTCCTGCACCCACCCTCCTATAGCCACAAACTTCTGCCCCACATTCTAATACTGCATTTTAAAACTATCCCAACTCTCTTCAACCCCCACTATTCCTACTTGCACTAGCCCACTTTTCTGCCAATAGTTGCTTATATCTCACCCTAACTTCCTCCTCCCTTAGTTTATACACGTTTACCTCTCTCTTACTTGCTGTTGCCATTTTCTTTTGTCCCATCTACCTTTTACTCTAACTGTAGCTACAACCAAATAATGATCTGATATATCTGTTGCCCCTCTATAAACATGTACATCCTGAAGCCTACTCATCAACCTTTTATCCACCAAAACATAATCCAACAAACTACTTTCCTTACGTGCTATATCATACCTTGTATATTTATTTATCCTCTTTTTCATAAAATATGTATTACTTATTACCAAACCTCTTTCTACACATAGCTCAATTAATGGTTCCCCATTTACATTTACCCCTGTCACCCCAAATTTACCTACTACTCCCTCCACAACATTTTTACCCACTTTAGCATTAAGATCCCCAACCACAATTACTCTCTCACTTGGTTCAAAACTCCCCACACACTCACTCAACATTTCCCAAAATTCTCTCTCTCCTCTACACTTCTCTCTTCTCCAGGTGCATAAACACTTACTATAACCCACTTTTCACATCCAACCTTTATTTTACTCCACATAATCCTTGAATTTATACATTTATATTCCTTCTTTACCTGCCATAACTGATTATTCAACATTATTGCCACTCCTTCTTTAGCTCTAACTCTATTTGAAACCCTGATCTAATCCCATTTATTTCTCCCCACTGAAACTCTCCTACCCCCTTCAGCTTTGTCTCACTTAAAGCCAGGACATCCAGCTTCTTTTCATTCATAACATCTACAATCATCTCTTTCTTATCATTCGCACAACATCCACGCACATTCAAACATCCCAATTTGACGGTTTTCTTCTTCTTCTTTTAGTAAGCTATACAGGAAAAGGGATTACTAGCCCATTGTTCCCGGCATTTTAGTTGACTTTTACAACACGCATGGCTTACGGAGGAAAGATTCTTATTCCACTTCCCCATGGATATGAAAGGAAAAGCAATAAGAACAAGAACTATTAAGATAAAATCAAAGAAAACTCAGATGAGTGTGTATACATAAACGTGTACATGTTTGCGTAGTGTGACCTAAGTATAAGTAGAAGTAGCAAGACGTACCTGAAATCTTGCATGTTTATGAGACAGAAAAAAGACACCAGCAATCCTACCATCATGTAAAACAGTTTCAGGTTTCTGTTTCACGGTCACCTGGCAGGATGGTAGTACCTCCCTGGGTGGTTGCTGTCTACCAACCTACTACCTAATAAGAAATATTTACACTTTAATTTATAAATAAATATTTACACTTTAATTTATAAATAAGAAATATTCACACTTGTATAAATAAGAAATATTTATACTTACCTTGGAGGAGATGTTGGCAGAGGGCGGCTCTGGACTCAGTGTCCCTATATTCCTCAAACAAACAATGGAGGAGTAAAGTTTCGTGTCGTCATTTTTCTATTGATTAATGGCTTAACTTACTTGCTACACTGTTAATGCTACACTTTATAGCTGGCTGGTGCTATAGCCTTTATCGACTCCACTTTGATACTTTGCTACGATTTCTTTCTTTAATTCTATGGTTTTTCTCACTTTCTTTACCAAAGGACTGACACTAGGAGCTTTCTTTGGGCCCATGGTGGCTTATTTAGCAGTCACACACAATAATCAAGGGCCAAAAACAATAGATTGTTAAGAAATGTTTTGTATGAACTCGCAGGATAACGTTCACTCAACCAGAAACAATGCTACACTGCCTGAGAATGTGCGTGGGAGGCGGGCTTGCGGGCTTTGTATGTGCGCTGGGCACTGGACCGGTTCCGTACCATGAACGAAAATGGAGCCAATCACCAAAAACGGAGGGAAAAATTCCCTGAAAAAACTGCACGAAAACGGAAACACACGAAAACAGAGATACACGAAAACGGAGGGTTGACTGTATTATTATTATTATGCACTATCATTATTATCATTATTATTATTATTTGAATACAATTTAGGAACCTTATACTATTAGTGTCAGAACAAAGATTGGCTATGAAATCACAAGAACTACTATAAATTGTAATTATCAGAACATAAAAATTATATAATATAAAAAAGAAAAAAAGGTATATCGGCAACAATTCTGCAAGCGGCAGGACTCATGTTGCCGTCAGGTGAGCATCCAGTGCCAACTTCTCCATCTCATATCTCGGTAAGTACTGACCCTAAATTTTTTTTTTATCCTATAACTCTTAAAAAAATGTGCTCTTTATTTCTATATAAAAAAAAAAAAATCTCAAAATATTCGGGGCAGTAGCGGTAAGAATGTATATACAGTGGACCCTCGGTTAACGAAAAAAATTCATTGCAGAAGCCTGCTCAAGTGCCATTACCGAACGAATTTACGTCCTTAAGAAATAATGTCATGTAGGTTAGTCTATTTCAGACCCCCAAAACTACACTTCCACAAGAACTTACAAAATTATACTTACATAATTGCACGATTTCCGGGGTATTCGTTAACCGAGGGTCCACTGTATATGTTTGGACCGTTTAAGGGTTAAAAGTGTTATCACTATTCTCTGGTACATTCCATTTTTTATTTACCTCTGTAGATAAACTTTTCTTTCCATAGCTGCTTTAACACCACCTATCTTCTTCCCATCAGCTATTCAGTGATTCAGCCCATCTTTCAAAGACCCATCTCCTGACATGCCCACCCTCAAATATCTAAATACATCCACTTCAATTAATCATTTCCTTCTTTTACATTTTTTTTCTGCCATGTTTACACAAGAATCTGAGGTGAAACTAAAAATAAGCAAGCATCCCTGGGTATGATTTGTGTAAAGGAGGAACTAATTTCTCAGGTGGGCAGTTACTTGTATATCACAGAATTTTCCACAAATATATAATAGCATATCTTAACCAAACCAGTGCTTTCCTATATCCTTCCTGAATCTGAACTTTTCCAACTTGAAACCATTGCTGCGAGTCCTGTCTTGGCTGGATATTTTCAGCACGCTATTTACATCTCCTTTATTTATTCCTGTTTTCCATTTATACACCTCAATCATATCCCCCCTAATTCTATGCCTTTCTAGAGAGTGCAGATTCAGGGCCCTCAGTCTATCCTCATAGGGAAGATTTCTGATACATGGGATCAACTTTGTCATCCTCCTCTGTACGTTTTCCAGTGCATTTATATCTATTGTGTAATACGGTGACCAGAACTGTGCAGCATAATCTAAATGAGGCCTAACCAAAGATATATAGAGTTGAAGAACAACCTGAGGACTTCTATTATTTATACTTCTTGATATGAAGCCAAGGATTCTGTTTGCTTTATTGCGAACACTTATGCACTGTTGTCTTGGCTTCAGATTACTACTAACCAGAACTCCTAAATCCTTCTCGCAAACACAATAAAATCTACATTATTCAGTTTATATGTGGCATGGTTATTGTCCTGCCCTAAAGTGATTCCCATCAGTGAAAAAGTGCTAATTCTTGACTTTCTCTGAGTAATTTATCAACTAAACGTCATCATAGGTATGTTAATGAAAAACGATATATACAGCCTCTCCTCACTTAGCAACATACTCGTTTACCGACGACTCGGACTTATGATGGACTCTCTGACCAGTATGCATACCTACTTCTTCTTGACCTGAGCGTCGGTAAGATGGGGATGGAAGAAGGATGGGTAAGGATAGAAACATGGGAAAAGGATAGGATAAGGTAGGAGGAGGGAATATACAGGTGAGTGGCCCGTCCACTCTGGGCGAGATGTGCAGATAGACTGCAGGCATTGTTAATTGGTGTGTGAGGATTGCTGGGAAGAGTTGTAGCAGCTGGCGAGGCGAGTGTAGTTGTACTGCAGGAGGCTGACAGGCGGCGGTGGGAGAGGCAGAGAAGGCAGCTGTATTAAGGTCGATTGGAGCCACACCCCCAGCTTTAGCTGAATAGCAGTGCTGGGGAACTTAGGTATATCAGTGGAGTTTACTCAACAGAACCAGAGCAGAGTGCATTGAATTTTGATCTTGAGAGTTGTGTTGTGTAGCAGGCATTTATGGGGTCTGTTGTAGTGTAATTTCGTAGGTGGTAGAGTATCAAGTCCAAGGTATTAGGTGGATGCTTGATGCAGGTGTACTTCAGGGTTCCATCTTTGAGTCGCTGAATGAGTTCTGGACATGGCATATAGGAGCCAAATTGTTTGGTGGTATAAAATTTGACATTCTCGTAATTCATGTAGTGTATGGAAGTCGATGGTTTGGTGGTAGTGGTGGTGGAGGGAGAGGCTGACTGGGGACTCTCATTGGTGGGGGTCTGGTGATGGCTGGGCAGCTTCTGATTGGTCCGTCTCAGTGGTGGGAGGTGGTGGTGGTACCGTCACAGTGGTGGGAGGTGGTGGTGGTGGAGCATTCTCGATGGTGACAATATTTGAAGTGGACTTTATAATGTCAGACGATGGTGGAGATGCTGGGAATGTGAAGCTGGGCATGTTGTTGAGTTTGAACAGTTCATTGATGGTGGTGTTAAAAGATCCAGGTGTAGCCATATTGTGTACATGGGCGTACATAATGCATACCTAAATATGTATTGTATATTAGAGCTGATTTTCTCTATTCTGTTTATTACAATATACAGTACACTACTGTATAAACATTTAAAAATATATCAGAAATGTTATAAATGTTGAAAAGGTGACATTAAAACAATATCAAAGATGGTTGACTCAAACCCACTACCATTACAGTATGCTCCTCATTTAGCAACGAATTCGTTTACCAACGTGGTCTTAGGAATGGAACTCCGTCGTTAAGTGAGAAGCTGTATAGGGTTTGCTACTATCCACAGTTTTGGGTATCCACAGTAGGTCTTGGAACATATCCCCCATGGATACAGGGAGACAACTGTATAGTCTTCTGAAGTGTGAACAGACAATTGGGCCTCACCACACCAATGGTACAATTCAGTCACATAATCACTGTCTTTCCAGTATCACATTCACACATCTGACTAAGGTATAGTAATACAATGACTGTTTAGGAGGATAGCCTGTACAGCTACATCCCCAAATATTTTATTTATATTACATCTTAAGTGCAACATACATTTAACTGGAAGTCTTGCAAGTGATCCATGGCAGGAAGTCCAAGTCCACATTGCCACCGCAGAGAATGACACCAACCTTTTGAGCTCTCGGCTCAACTTGCTTCAATAACATGACTGCAGCATATATAGCAGCACCAGATGCAACCTCCACAACCAGCTGACAAAAAATAAGACAATACATCAAGACACCACAAAGCTCACTCGACACTGGATAATTACAGTGGAACCTCGGTTTTCGTATGCCCTAGTTTGTATGTAAAATTATAGTTATTCTCTATAAAATGTATTTTTTGTTAATATTTTGGGTGTCTGGAACGGAGTACTAATTGGATTTACATTATTTCTTATGGGAAATATTGCTTCCATTTTCGTACGATTTGGTTTATTGTCAGACTTTTTCGAACAGATTAATCAGGAAAACCGAAGTTCCACTGTATTACCATATTAAAACTTAAAACCTAAAATGAAATTATCATTGCACAAATACAGTAGGCCCTCATTTAGCACGGTAGTTACGTTCCTGAAAACGTCGTGTTAGCTAAAATCGTGTTAGATAAAACTTATGGGAAAAATAGGGTTACGTTCCTGAGAGTCCCAAAAAGCCAAACAAGTTTTTTTAGACTAATTGAGTGAGATAACAATTTAAAACAATTAATTGCATTGCAGTTAGTTTACGTGGTCATTATAATGTAAGTGTTGTGGAATAATTAGCTAAGTATATATTATTCATAACAGGTTTTACATTCATTCATTCGTTCATTCATACATTACATTGAATTGATTAGTCAGGTTTTACGTTAAGTGATTATTCTACTTTGCTGGGAATGTTTGATATGGAGCAATTAGCTTTGGGTGAGAAGGTGGTTTTTAGCATCGTTTTGAATTGGGGTACAGGTAGGGTTTCTTTGGCAATGATAGGTAATGAATTCCAAATTTTCGTGCCTTTTATATGCATTGAGTTTTTACATAGTGTTAGGTGGACACGGGGAACATCGAGGTGATCTGTGTCTAGTGTTAGGGTTTATGTGTCCTGTTAAAATTAGTAAGGAGAAGTTTGAGTGGTGGGTTAATATTTGCATAGAGTGTTCTATGTATGTAATAGGCACAGAAAAAAGTATGGATGTCTTGTATGGTGAGTAAGTTTAGGTTTTTCAATATTGGTGGAGTATCTTGCCTGGAGTGAGAATTTGTTATCATTCTAACTGCTGCCTTTTGTTGAGTTATTAGTGGTCTGAGATGAGTTATTGATGTAGGCCCCATGCAGATTCCATAGGTGAGGTAGGGGTAAATGAGTGAGTGATATAGGGTAAGGAGAGCTGGTTGTGGAACATAGTACCGTATCTTGGATAGTATTCCCACGGTCTTTGAGACTTTCTTGGAGATCTTACAAATATAAAAGAGAATATGTAATTGTAGTTCATTATCGTGATGTAATATGTTGTTTTTACTGCTTAAGACTACAAATGAACAGAAATAATACTATTTACCTTAAATTGTGGGTGCTGATTATTGTGAAAGGGTGGAGAGTTATGTTGTGCCCTACTGGGCTGAGGTGGATAGTAAATTCGGAACAAAGGGTGATGGTTGTACTAGTGTCTTTTCTTTAATAAAGTCATTCGTGTCAGTCAAGTCTTTTTCAGTAAGTCAGTCCTTAGTAAGTCAGTTAAGGTCATTCGGTATCATTAAAAGTAAGTCAGTCGTTCAAGTCATTCAGTAAGTCAGCAAGTCAGCCCAAGTCATTCAGTAAGTCAGTCAAGTCATTCAGAAAGGGTGGTCAAGACATTCAGTAAGTCAGTCAAGACATTCAGTAAGTCAGTCAAGACATTCAGTAAGTCAGTCAGCCCAAGCCCCTTCCAGTAAAGTCAGTCCAGTCGGTCGGTGGATTTCACACAAACTTTGTTTACATCTTTTTTGTACAAAGTAACACTTCATTACAGCCACAGGTTATGTCTTGTCTATCTTTTTCGTTAATTCTAAGACTTAATAAATGCTTAAACTTTTTTCTTGCCACTTTGACAACACTGGTTTTGCCTACTGGGGCTTGAATTGCTTGAATACAAAATATAATTTAAAGATCAAAACACAATTCACTCTCTTATTCTTGACAAACAGCTGGCTTGGGCTTATGGAATGAATGCTGGGATGGTGGGGTGTTGGGGGGGGGAAAAGCAGGGAAGGCGGGTGGTCTCCCCAGCTGTTCCCAACATTGCCCGGCGCTTGAGGAATGGTTATTGTTTTCTTCCTGAATTAAAATAAGTTTATTCAGGTATACAAGTACAGTTACAAAGATTATCTTTCATGCGCATTTGGGAGAACCTAGGATAACCCAAACTTTGGGTTTCCTAGGTTCTCCCAAGTCTTTACTTTGGTTTCCAGGTTCTCTACACATTGGCCAAAATATGAAAAAATCAATTAATATCTTTATACCGGGAAAAAACTTACAGTTGTGGGAAGGAAAAAAAATTTCCCTTTTTCCCCAAAGCATGAGGATTTTACAGCGGTAAATAACCATGGGCTTACATTGAAATCACCTGATGCATTCCCAAAAAAGGGGCAGGGAAGCGTTCTTTGCTGTCTTGAAGCCTGGTCACTTCTTGCTGACTGATATAAAATTCATTTTGGCATTTTCTTCCAGAAAACACTTGTCTTTCAGCATTAAACACTTTTGGCTCATAGCCACCCTTATGGGGCCCCCACTGGCTCAATAGTTTAACCTACTGCAAAGGGACCGCGGGCTCAAAATTTTCCGCTCCAGCGAATCGCGTAATATAAGGTTTTCGTGGGGTTAGATAAAAATGTGCAAATTCTTCAATGCGAATACCCAAAAAAGCGCAACATAAAGTCATGCTAAATGAGGGTCTACCCTTTAAATCACACATAGAAACTGAAACTTTATGACTTTTGGTCCGACTTTCACCATTAACCCTTTGGGGTTTGGCCTTAAATCGACTTGTAAGGTTTTGGTCATACTAGTACGCCTAAATTCTAGGCCCTCAAATCAAGCAGAAACAGGCTGGTAGGCCTAGATGTGAGAGAATGGGGGTGTGCGGTCAATTTTTCTCAGTATAAAAAAAACCCCCCACCCACAGTTCAAAGAGGAAAAAAAACTTTGACCATGTTTTTTTGGTTTTTTAAAAAGTGATTTTCAGTCTATTTTGTATGGTTTTATGTTTATTCTCGTTTTCTAAGTTTTCATTTTATAAAAAAGGGGGGGTATATTACAGAAATAGATATAATTTTGACTGGTTTCACGATGAAAAAACCTTGGTTTTTATAATCAAATAGAAACTAAACCCCCGGGTCATACAGCGCTGCAGGTTATTTTTAGGATCAGGGGGGAAAGGGTTGTAAGAGGGGGGTGGATGATTAGTAGGGTATGGGTGCAGCAGGACCAGTGGATGGGGGAGGGATAAGGGGAGAGATCGGGGAAGGGGAAAGGGCTGAGGGGGGGGCTAAAAAGGATAATCTTCCCCAGTTTGTGTTAAAAAAAGTTTCTTTAAAAAAAACCCCGAAGGGGGCAGGGGGTTTAAAAAAAAGGGCCATCAGCAAGAAGGGGGAAGGGGGAAAAAAAGGGCCGCAGGCGAAGACACCCCTTTGGGGGTAAATTCCCCACACTTTTTTGATAAAGTGGGGGCCCCAAAGAAATATCGAACAGACACTGGAACCCCAACCCCAAGCTCACAGAGGGGCGGGGGCCCTCCCCGAATACCCCCGCATAAGGCGGGTGGCCAATGCGAAGACGGGAGAGTGTAGTCTCCC